>JALPQI010007053.1:0-63725 GCA_025490895.1 Thaumatotibia leucotreta | reverse complement strand
TTAGAATGAGCGAATGCTCGTTTGGTCTAAATCCACCTTTACTCGTACCAGCGGATGGTTAGGAGCATTTTGATTATGTGTACTATGCTGTACAGAAATCTTAGCTGTCATATTTCTTATGGACATTGCAATCCATAAACGTAAAGGGCGTATCCTCTTTTAATTCCACATTTCGATTAACCCATCAATTAAACACATACGAGTAAGCTGTTAAATATTAACTACTAGAAAAACGACTAATGTTGAAGTAAACTTGTATGATATAAGATTTCAAACTTACGTGGTAATTACATTTTATTATGATTAAAAACGTGATATTTACCGAGTAAATTTGATGAATCAACCCAATTTTGATGAGATTGTATTTTTCAATTTGAAACCACGTGCAATTTCCAGCTAAAAATTACCTTTCATCCCTACTAGCGTCTATTCTTTCAAAATCCCAGAAAAAGGGCTTTGAACATTGCTTACCCCTATAAAAGCATAAACTGATATAAACCTGTCAAATTACATACTGCTACTGTAAACAAAAAGGTTCCAACGTCATGATATGAACTGATACAATACAGACTGAGCCACATAGTCCGAATAACTTAAGAAGTCTTTAAAGACTTCTCAAGACAGAGGTGAGCGTGGATTTCCTGTGGCCTTCCTATTTTAGTAGTGTATTCCGAAAGGGTCCAAGCGGGACGTGATCGCAATGGATAAGAGAGTAAGGGTACGAAGTGACAATACGCTCTATTACCGATTGACCTGAAGTAAGTATGGGGGCGAGTATAGTGTTATAATTATTTCCTGGTTCTTTTATTGGGACAAGAGAGTCATAATCACGTATTGAGTGCGGTTGTATAGAAATGCTTATGTTATCGGTGTTTATCTTATAGGTGTGTTTTAATGAATCTTTTAACCATAGTGACGTACAAAATGTATCTTTTTGTTTATTGAGATGTCCATATTTGTTGCAATTGACGGATGTTGGCATGAATCCGACTTTTGTATCGATTCGATGTATCAGGTCTCAGAGATATTTCATATTCACAATAAGCCGCATAGATTGATACAGAGTGTTTAAAAAATAAAGTACACAAGCCTTATTAAAAATGTTGGACCAATCAAAGTACAAGTTACAGAACATTTTTTATATTGCAGGAACATACATACTACATACAACTATACTTTTACAGAAATTTCATGAGAATTGAATAGTAAGTTCCCGTTGAGAATGTTTCCATGAGAACTTATAAAAATGTGTTATAAATATTTTTATTATAAGTATCGCAAATAAGTGTAAACAAATCAGTACATATAACACATAACATAAGACATGTATCTAGTACATTCTTGGGTTGCTTAGATTATTTGTTATATTTAAATTCCCTAATTATGTCCGTAGCCTAGTTGGTAGTGACCCTGCCTGTAAAGCGGGGAGGTTCCGGGTTCGAATCCCGGCGAGGGCATTATTTGTGTATTTATTTATCATAAACATTTGTTCCTTGGTCATGGCTGTCTATGTATTTAAATATCTATACGTATCTATCTTTTATATATATCGTCGCTTAGTACCCACATCACAAGTCTTAATTGAGCTTACCGTGGGACTGGGTCGATTTGTGTAAGATTTCCCAAGATATTTATTATTATTTATAATTGGGCAACTGTTATACTACGTTAAACAAATGTGCCCGAGTACGCACTGTCGAAATCCTCAGCTATGCTATTCTGTTATTCACACATTCGACGCTGCGTTCGTCAACGAGCTCGACGTCGAGACAGCCTTGTCTAAAATCCTAGCTTTTTGATTTGACATTAGGAATCGAGGCTGTGAGCGAATTTGTGGGCGAGTTCGTCGCTGTTTTTCGTTAGAGAATACGAAGTTCGTACATTAAACGTCAAACTCTCGACGCTGTGTAGTTCCAGCTCACGCCGCATTCGTCGCCGAGCACTAGTGTTGTTTAAAGTACATTAGTGAATACCATTTTTAGGCTCGACCATACCATACCATTTTTGCTGCCGCAGCGCTAACACAGCGCTGACAGCAAGGCGGTTTCCTTAGTGAATAACACTGCTGAACGCTTGACGCCCCACTGCCCGCCCCGCCGATCGCACCGCTCGACGCTCGACACTTAAACCTTACACTTACGTAAATTTGATGAGACTTGGCCCACGTAGAAAGCCGGTAACCCGTTATCTCAAACCACACGAAACGCAGACAAAACGCAGGCAAAACGCCGTCATTAGCATCTTAACCGCTTACGGCGGGCTTCGTTACCATACATTTGTGACGCTGCGTAATTTCATTCATTATGCCTACTATTCCTATAGCTTACACTTTGTTCGACTCAAGGAGACCAGAGTATCGGGTTACCTAAGTATTTAACCTTTAATTCATAAACTAATATATAAAAAATAAATTCATAAACGTCTCCTAACTTAATGAGCCAAGTATTGTTTGTTCTTTCAGTCTTTTCAATAAGTTCGAAAGGGCAAACAATGCTTTGCGAGTTCTTAGAAGCGTTAGTCATCAATACATAAAGTTACTTCGGATATGAGACATGAAGGAAAAGTACCCTAAATATAGAAGATATTGATTTTTTCACATTTAGCTGAAAGAAGAATTTGCTAATTAAATGGTAAACATATTCCGTTTATATCATCCTTATAACTGTGTAATTTTTGATCTACATCCGTATCATTATTGGGTCAAAATTCTTTTCGTTGTCTTATTTTGTGTCCCTAAAAAACGTGACTCAGTTGTGATTTTTGTATCATCATCATCATCATCATCATCATATCAGCCGAAAGACGTCCACTGCTGAACATAGGCCTCCCCCAAAGATTGCCACAATGACCGGTCCTGCGCCACCCGCATCCAGCGGACTTTTGTATGAGATAATGAATTTGTTTTCAATGTTTGATGTATGGAGTAAAATCTAGCATGAAAAAGAAATGCAAGTGCAACGGATATTTTTTTATATACTGAGTCGAAACAGCAACTAACAGCGTGACAAAGTGGTATAAAACAAGACATCGAAAATAATTTTGACCCATTTGTTTCCCTAATACACATTCATATTCAGAAGTGTCTTTGGCTGTATCATAATGTTAACATTAAATTATCGGTGTTAATACTTTTATATTAACATTATGAAGTTAACAAGTCAACTCTTTTTGTTTTTACAATATAATATAAGCCTCACCGACATAGTTCCTGGGTGGTTAGGGTTCCAATTAGTTGACCGTGCGTGAGTTGAACCGTTTATTTATATTTGATCCGGTATACTGGTCAACCTTGGACTTTCAATAAAGGCTTGTTAGTGATGGGAATAACATTAATCCGGGAATAGCTGACGTCCTTCTTTTGTGAAGGCTATCTGGTTCTCTTTTATTTTGTTACGTAATATTTTTATATAAGGTCCTAATTTATTAGATGCAGATATTTTTACAGCTGATAGTACTCGGTCTCTGGAGTATATTAAACCGTGAAACATTATAGCTTTTACGATGTTTTTTTTGGAGAAAACGGAAAAAACAAATTTCCTACGTAAAAACACCCTGTTTATGTGATTATTAAATGAAAACTCATTAAACAGATTCTAGTACCTCTTTTACGTACCACTTAACTGGAACTGGCCACTTCTCGTCGAAAAATTAAATACTTGATTGTCAATGTCATGTTATTTTCCGTTGGATTGTGTCGTTTGATGACATGACAGACAGTGTTATTGTGACATGTGATAATGCACACATGATGATTTTTTTTAGACGAAATTATAATTAATTTTTTTGTTAGAAAAATGAAATCAAAAAAATGACATGAAAAGATTTCTTAATTTATATTTAAAGTTAATTATTTTAATGTAAAGTATCATGTGTTAAAATATCTGCAACTAATAAATTAGGACCTTATACAGTACTCTATAGGTATACTATACCTATACTACTTCCATTATTTTATTAGTGTTGTAATATAGTACAAAATATATGAGTCATCATGAACAAAAAAAAGACTTAAGTCCACCAACGTTCGAAGTGGTATTCGAATGTCCTCAGCTTTCGCGTCTAAAGCCTAAAACACCAAGCCACCCAGTTTTAGCAAAAGTGCTTATAAACATAATATTTTCTTCGGTTACCGCGAGGATTACACATGAAATAAAATCTGCGGATCATCCGCAGACCACGAACCCTGTAAAGTGTTCGAAACGTCGGAATGAAGTTAAAATTAGATGATATACGCGAGTTTATCCGTTTTCATAGTTTTATTTTATGCTTATAAACAGTTTATTTTTACAGTTCTATTTTCCATATTGTTGTGGAAGAACTCAAACTTTTTTAATAAATATTTTTGTATATAGATTTGCCTTTTCAAATTTGACATTTTGTGTTTGAAAAAAGTGTACTTATACAACCTTTAAATTTAAAAGTGAACAATGCTTTGGTCGGTCGGTCGTTCCGGAATGTGAAGGATTTAAAGTAGATTCAGAAAAGATGTCATCAGATAAGCTGACATAAATAAATTTAACTTGCTTATTGCCGATGGAATCCTTAAAGCATACGTCCACTTGTCCACGTTTTTAATGCTCTAGTATAAAATACTTCTTGGTTTCCCAGAAAACATTCAAGTCCCTGATTTAAAAGTATATCCGCGGGATCGTCCGCGTTTCGATGATTTACTGCCATTACGCGAGTAAATATTTGTGGGAGCGGGTCTTGACGGAGTCTTTATAAACGTATATATACGTTGCGTGTATACACGTCTTGCTTAATAGAGCTGGCACATTTTTTGAAGGGGGATGTTTTATTCGTAATACAATGCATCAACATAATCATTATTACCGTCTGACAATGATTCAGTCATTTCATTTCCTGTCATCTGACAGACTATTTTTGGACTACAAGTATATCCACTATTGGGCACAGTCCTCCCCCAAAACAATGAGTTTCTTGCCCAATATGATGGCATTGTGCAAAAAATCACTTCAATAGCCCGGTTTGTTAATGAAAGACTTTAACAATCATGTTAAATCCCTGCTTTTAAACCTAAAAACTTACAAACGCAAACGAGTAATGCCCTGAACCCATAAACCGAATAATTACAAATATATCATCCAAGTTCCAACCGCCTAACCCTCGAGGCCAAACCTGAGGTTTTCCAAATTCCACCCTCAAATTGTCATAAATTACGGCCCCCATTTGACTATTTCCGCCACACACTCTAAACTGACAATGTTCCAGCGCCTAACCTGAAATTGCCCAGAAAGTTGGCAAACCGGGCCTTAAAAAACTTTTTTCCGGCTTAGTTCCAAATAACTGGTAAATGAAAGCGGCCTCTGCGAGGAAGAAGTAAAGTGCGATTTGCATTGTTACAATCATGTGCCGAAGGTGCATTTTCCCGGAGAAAATTTCTTTGAGAGTCGCCTCACGTCTTTCGCCGGATCACGTTCTCGGGTGCCCTAGCGTTTATTATGCAATAGCTAAATGTAATAGACATGTTCGGCCAGTCCGGGAACGGACAAAGTGCGCAATTTCTCAGCTGCATGGCTCAGCAAAATAAAAGTTTCATTTCTTAAACCACTACTGACCGAAACAGAATCGAGGAATACCTTCAGATATTGCAAAAGATATGCGGTGAATTTTTGAAGCGATGTAAATAGGGCACGCTCCCTGGATTTGTTCGATACCGGAAAAATCACAAGAATTTTATATAAAACTAGTAGCCAACGTATGCCCTAGAGCATCATCATCATTATATCAGTCGAAAGAAGTCCACTGCGGAACACAGGCCCAAAGATTCCAGCAGACTCCTGCGACCTTCACCAGGTTATCAGTTCACCTTTTTGAGGGCCTACCCACGTTGCGCCTTCTGGTACGTGGCTGTCACTCGGGAAACTTTCCGCCCAAACGGCCATCGGTTCTACGTGCAATACACATAAATGCCAACCAGTTGAGTAGTTTTATCTAGAGGTTGGTAGTCAATGCAGCGGTGTAAGTACTGATTCTTAAATAAGTAATGTAATTGAAAGGCATATAACATTTTATGAATCTCGCCTGTCTATTTTTCGTAGGTGCAGACGTATTGCATAATTATGTTCCTTTGGCTTTTCACGGAAACTTCAGAATTCATATTCCTAACACAATGAACTTCAGCATCCATTGCACAGAAGGCAATGAAGCTTACTGAGACAAAAAGGTAAATTCGGACTTCCGTAAAATTACGAAGGGGAATATTGTTCACGTCATCTGAAGAAACGTGGACTAAGATCACCAAAACGAAATGCAATCCTCAAGTCCATCGTAACAGATGGAACAACCCAAGCAAGCGACAAGTTGATCAGATGATTCGCCGCTGCTAATCTCTATCTCTCCATCAATATTAAGGGATTCTAAGATCCGGTATAATCACAGGGGGAGGGATTCCTCAATTTACCCTCTCATCCCTAGAGGCACGAAATAATCTAAGAAAATTGGGTAACACTTTTTCGTGATAAATATTGCACGGAAAATGGGTATTTTTGACGGTTACGAGAGCGGGCTTAGGCCAGGTTTTGTTGGATTAGCGCTCGGTTTTATACTCTTTTTTTGAATGAAATGGAACGAAAATAAAATTCGTGGAACTGCGCACTGAACCCAACTGAAACAGATGGAGATTGAAAGAAAATTTAATTAGACTAATACTTGGCCTGAAGGGAAAAGTATAATAAGAGATTTATTTTATTTGGGAGTGATTTGTATTTACTAATAGAGAAAATTATAACTAATATTTTTTTCCCTTATACAATTTCTTTTTTTATACCTATAGCATGATTAATTGATAATTTACTAAATGGGTGTCTTTTTTTCGATAGCTATCATGTTACTCTGTGGATCAGATGTGCGGATTGTGTTGTGTTTCATCATAACCACGAACAAAGATACAATTTATATTTGTTTTTAATGACAAACGGGTCATAATGGGTATTAAATGTCAGTATACGCGATTAAGACCCCTTTGTCGTTAAAATATGATTTATAATCGTAAAAGTTTAAAGCAATGTAAAGATATGGTTTCCTTGATGGTAAGCATTTGCTGCAGCTTATGGAGGCTTGTAAATCCAGTAGAAAAATTCGGTCATACGAAGTGTACTTTTGTCATTCTTATTACACCGATTGAAGGTGCATTTGTGCGTTTGGTCGGATACGTGACACCGTTCTTTGCGTACATCTAAGAAAGTTACGAATACAATTTTTGGTGTATTTTTATTTTATAGCTGGGTGTTTGTATTTATACGAGGTGAAATCGTGGTTAAATCGTGAATAGTAATGTGTTTTTCTAACTCTATGAATTACTAACAATTGCCCCACAAGTTACTTAGAAATAGTCATGTTTTTTTTGGTAGCTTTTTTTTAATTTTTAAGGTGATTCTAAGAAATTATAACGATTGTGTAAGCTATTTAGAACGTCAAATGTAATAAATATTACTTGATTTTTAACGAAATGACAAAACTGGCGTTATTAATTACTTCAATTTGAAGAGGTAATTTAAACTAATCAATTAATTTGTCTTAATAATCCGTTTTGATATTCTAAAGCCAAAAAATACAAAAACACAAGCCTCAAAAATACAAAAAAATAACTTGTCCATTTTTAAGTAACTTGTGGGGCATTTAATTGTTAGTTGTTTATAGAACTAGAAAAACATAATATATTACGATTCACGATTTAAATTTCACCCTGTGGATAATTCTCGCCCTTTCAATATATTTCTAAGGTAACTGTCATAGCCGTCACGTTTCCGACAAAGTAGACTGTTTCGTGGAATGCATCTTAAGATGCAAAGTACCATATTTTTGAGTAATTTAGTGCACCTATATCTTTGCATTCGAAACATGAACATTTCCAATGAGAATGAGCCATTTACGATCCCAGTCTCACTAATTTGTACTTTACTTTAATCTCATTCGGAGGCGAAAGAATACATCTCCATTTGTTGAGATCGTAGTGAAGTAGGTGATTAAAATTTATGTTCCTCCTGAATTCGCACAACATTATCGAAAATTGCTAGAGTAGAGACTGTATTTTTTTTAAGCTAAATATACCTACTTAAGAACGCAAAAACTGAATTACAGTGTTTTGTGGTATTAAAGGGAAATTACCGACTTTTCTTTTGAGATGTACTGTGTAGATCCCGATACAATTGGTAACAGACTGGAATGATAAGCAATGGACACAAGTTGTCGGCCTTGTAGCGCAAATTACTTCATTCACAAATGTCAATTTAAATCGAATACTACATTACATGGTACTGAAAAGGGCAAAGCAGTTGAATGAACATTTAAAAAAGTGGTCGTAAGTAAAATACACCGAAAAGGACATGGCGGGACGACTTGGACGCATTCTGCGGTGAATGACGGGAACTTGCCAACAACAGGACGGGATGGAAAACAAGAGGGGAGGCCTTTGCCCAGCAGTGGGACACACAATAGCAGACTATTAAAAAAGAAGTACATTAGGTACATTTCGTAGGTGGATTTGTTTTCAGTATATCGACTTTAATGGCACTTATACTTTTACACTCCATACATGAAAAAAATGTGTTTGAAAATAATACTACCAGAAGGTTGATTACGGTATTGTATGAAAATTGTTTTACTATTCGTAAATATATACAAATGCTTTTGAACCTACTGAGCTTAAAAAGAGACATGTCTTGTTAAGATAAGGAAATCATTCACTGCCATCCTAATTGAAAGATACAACAAAATAAAGCAAATATCAATATTAAAATCCCAAAAATAAAACCGCCTAATCCCATCGAACATGTTAATATCCATCTTAACGACATCGCAGCATACAACGCTGGCCCAATCCATGATTTCCCCCGAGCTCGAGCGATCACGCGAGGTGTACAGCATCCAATTTTTATCATCCACTTACTAGGTACTCTCCTAAATTGCCGGGTTGCGTGTTGATGTACGAGGGCACCTTAGAGGGTTTAGTATACGATATTAAGCAATATGACATACTATTATGGATTGTGTGGTTCATTTTTAAGGGTTGCTTGCCATACTTGAAACAATTCTTGGATATTTAGTAATATGGGCTCCACTTTTCACTTACATTCAGATGAAGTGGAGCCACTTTGTTGTGCCAATATAAAAACAAATGTAATCCTAATTAAAGTGTGATTCTTATCTAATTTAAGATCAAAATATTACGAAAGTAAATCATCATCATCATCATCAGCCTATGTTAATCCACTGCTGGACGTAGGCCTCTCCTATGCGTATAGACGCATTAGGAGGTAAATGCCCATAATCGCCACGCTCGGCAAGCGGATTGGCGATCGCAGTAATGTCTCCACTATAATGACGCTGCTGCCCATCATCAATCTTGTAGAATGGTCAATGACACTTTAATCCCTTAGTCGACTCTTACGACACCCGCAGGAGGAGTTTGGGTGATGACAAATGTATATTCTTACTGCCACTTCACCACACGGCAAACGAAAGTAAATAGGTGCGCATATTTAATGTGTACAAAGTTACCATAAATGTTCTAGTACCTATGCCAATTCAACCACCATACGCTTTCGCGTTAGTAAGTTTCACGAAGAAATAGGTCGGTACATATTTGAAATGCTGTTTAAGATCACATCGAAATCAGATGAAAGTGTGTTTTTCGTGACTAAATATATGTTTTATGCTACCATATTGACAGCCAGAAAATTGTTTTGACTAAAATAGTAAAAATAAACCACGAAAAATTTAAAAATCATTGTGTACAAGATTTTTTCAAAAAGTTACCGATACCTTAGGGTATGCATGTGTTCATGATAAGGAACAACTTTCCTTATGTGACTCATATAGAATTCACGAAAAAAAGAAACACGTTCCATTAAATTTCGATCAACCGTTGGCGGCGATTTCTTTTAAAATTTAGATATGAGTCGCATAGAGAAAATTGTTCGTTATCATGAACACGTGCATACGCTAAGGTATCGGTAAATAGTTTGAAAACACCTTCTGGTATATTTGTCATTTTATTTAGTTTGCTGAGTACATAGTACGGTTTTTTCGCTTTTGTTAAAATACATTAAATCACAAAGGAAGAAATACAGTAGTGATCATATCACATCATCAGCCTATGATAGTCCATTGCTGGACGTAGGCCTCTCCTATTACCTAACTATGCGTATAGACACATTAAGAGGCAAATGCTCATAATCGCCACGCTGGGCAAGCGGATTGGCTATCGCAGTAATATGTCCACTATGATGACCAATCTTTTATTAAATTAATAATGGTCAGTGACACTTCAATCCCTTAGTCGACTCTTGCGACACCCGCAGGGGGAGTTGGGGTGGTGACAAATGTATTCTTACTGCCGTCACCACACGGGTAGCTCATGTGATTCGGTAGTCATTCTTCGGTAGTGCTCGGTAGTGATGTAATTCTCTATAATAGGCAGCTATAGCTCAAACGTTTTACAAAAACAATCACCCTGAACACAGCATTCATTTCAGTGCTTGCATATTTAATGAACTAATTATTTACTGCAAATTGTCTGCCTGTCTTGATGAAGCTGCGTCGTAAGTAACGTCAGACCCATTAACAGGTCACGACTCCGTTTGTTGCCAGACTAATAGTGGGTATACACGACCGGAGTAGGTATTTGATGTTAATACTAAATCTGAGTTCTTGTCTACATTACGATAACTAAAACGTAAAACTTTCGAGTGCTGTGTAATTTTTCAAGCAAACATTTAAAATTTTGACAAATTAAATCTATTTCAACATTAGATTTGTACTTTAACTTTTTTTATGCGACGAAAAAAACAACTGAGCTCTCAGCCCACCTGATGGAAAGCTGGAACTGAGGCCCATGGACATAGTGATCAAAAAACGTTGCGCTGCCTACCCTGAGGACTTAGATGGATTGCCTCTATCAATGCCAGTAATTACACCGGCTACTTATATTACCCCCAAACCAAAACACAGCAGTGCAAACACTGATATTTAGCGGCAGGTTAACGGGTAAGACGGTGGTAGCTATTCCGGCGAACCCTGCACGAGGTTCTTTCACCAGCAAAAACCCCAGACTTCCCAGATTATTCTAACTTTAAAAATATGTAATTACACATCAGATAAATCCGTAGGCTTAAAGGAGAGAAACATGATAAAAAAGCCCATTTTACTATGCGTTTCTAAATCGTTCTAAACTTTTGTCGATACAAAACAATCTAACAACAAACTTTCATATTTTTGATTTGAAGCAAAGATTTCAATGATTAAATCAAACTCGTTGGTTCGTCAAGAACATGTTTGAAATAATCATTTTTGCTGCGTATTCTTAAAAAAAACACGTCTAAGAGGCTTATGATGATTCTTATTATCTAACCGGAATCAGAAAGGGATTCGCAAGTACTGTTGACACAAAAGATGACATAAAAACCAAGAAAAGAGTTGTTTATAGATGTAGTGAGTGATTAATTAATCTATTGCCTGCAAGTCTCTGCACCTAAACTATGAATTTATGAATATAACTATTATTTACTTATACACTGTTGTATCAAGTCAACAGTACTTTCGAATCCCATTCTAATCGCGGTTTGATAATATCGCTTTCTGCCGTTACTATCACTTTCTATATAAGTAAGTATGAAAGTGACATACGAGTATTATGCAACAATGAATGATAAACGTCAACAATAATAAACCCCCTGACCATTTGTTGTTGCCAAGGACCTTAAGGTAAATTTACACTGAACCAGTTAACATTACTACAAATTGTTTCGTGTTTAGACTGTTTAATATCCAACTCATTGCCATCGTGTGTCGAAGCTCCTTTCCATGTCCCAATGATTTCCCAAAGCAAACATTCGTACTTGCAACTTCAACAATTTTGAATTCGTTGAAAAACTCAAACGAGTCTTACTTAGAAGTTTTTTAATCAAATCGTAAGGCGCGACAAACTTGTAGCTTTAGGTTTAATTGTTGAAGAAAAATACAAGTTATTCATGATTTAACGTAGTATAAAAAGTTGGGCAAGGAAATTTTACATAGTTTTTCATATTTTAGTAGGTAATAAATTATTTGCGATCTAGATTTGAAAGTTGTAGCTCTAACTTTATTTACATAATGAACGTTTTAAGGTTCTGCTGTATAATTCCCTCATTCTAGTAATTGGGTCAAAAATATTTTTGTTGTCTTGTTTCATACCATTTTGTCACGCTTTTAGTTGCTGTTTCGAGTCATTATATAAAAAAAAAATCCGATGCACTGGTATTTTTTTCACGCTAGATTTTAATTTGTACATAAGAGATTGAAAACAAAACATCATCTCATACAAAAATCACCACTGCGTCACGTTTTTTAGGGACACACAATAAGACAACGAAAATAATTTTGGGCCCATTATTGTCGAAAAAAAAATTGCAAAAGCGAAAAAAAAACAATAATTTAAGTGACACTAACGGCAATTGAATCAAATTAATTATAGTTAGAATAGTACATTACGACACGAGTGCGAAAAACATGAAATTCAAAACGAGTGGCGATGTTTTAAATTGACACGAGTCCTTCTTGCACGTGTCTCGTACGACGTTTTATAGTACAGATGACCCTCCGAAGTCTTAGACCTGACGTAAAATGAGCCACTTCTCGCACTAGAGCCTAAAAAATGGCACCATCTGTACTAAAAAAACATTTTTCAGATGTCATCCTGTACGAGTATGCCTAGCTTATAGCGTACAGTCGCCATCAGTATCGTAACGTCCAGAGCGCTCAAAATACGACATATCTGATAGTGACTGTACCAGTGTTAACATTATTATTACAGCAAGACACACTGGCGCTGCGCCAGCGCCGGTCCGGCGTACGTTCTGTGAGGCATCCAATTATGAGTGTAGGCTTCATATCACAGACTAGCGCTTATATACTCAGAGTTTCTCTGCGTGATCGAATTAGAAATAAGGAGATCCGTAGGCGAACTAAAATTACTGACATATCCCTCCGGATTAGCAAGCTGCAGGCTTCTTCAAGCTCAGGTCTTCCGTCCTTCACTAGCTATATTAACAATAGAGGGACGGATAGACTATCTCGCAGCGAGATACTGTCGCGCCAATCATGTGCTAAGCATACTGAAGTGGCAATGGGTAAACCACATTGCACGCAGAGCAGATGGTCGATGGCGTCGAAAAGTGCTCGAGTCGAGACCACGGCTAGGCAAACGCAGCGTAGGACGTCCACCCACAAGATGGACAGACGAACTTATGAAGGTCGCCGAGACACGCTGGATGCAGGTCGCATCTAACCGGTACATGTGGAGGTCCAGAGGGGAGGCCTTATTCACCGGCCAAACTTTAGAGGGTTAATTTTGAAGTCATATTGATGATCTTTTACTAAGGGACCGACATCCGATTCGGGAAAAAAAGTATAGACTAAATAGTGCGTGTAGAAAAAAAAAGTATTACGAATATGATAGGTAATATCTAAACATTAGGGCGTATGTGCACTACACTGACTTTTACCGTCCGGTAGTCCGGTTTTTTACGATCCGATATGCCACGCCATTAAATGTATATAGTAGCTTGTGCACTATACGTAATTTTACCGTCCGACATTTTACTTTTCCCCATTCCGGACAGTATTTTTCCGATCCGAGATGACAGCTATAAAAAACGTATTAATGCTTTTGCACTGCGTCCGGAATGGCACTGACTTTTACCGTCCCCGATAGTCCGCTTTTACAAAATTGAACCGTAAAAAACCGGGCTACCGGACGGTAAAAGTACGCACCTCCGAGTAAAAAGACGGACAAGTGCACAAGCCAATCATGCGTTTTTTTCATGCCATATCGGACCATGAAAACTCGGTCTGCCGGACAGTAAAATTCATTGTGGTGTACAATCGCCTTTTCGCGTAAACTAAATTGTCTTAAAAATACTATTAATAATTTACGAAATAAAAACAACAACCCTAAACTATATGTTGTTGGGTCAAAATTATTTTTGTTGTCTTATTTTGTGTCCCTAAAAAACGTGACGCAGTGGTGATTTTTGTATGAGATGATATTTTATTTTAAATTTCTTATGTACAGATTAAAATCTTGCATGAAAAAAAATACCAGTGCATCGGATTTTTTTAAATATAACTGAGTTTAAACAGCAACAAAAAGCGTTACAGAGTGGTATGAATCAAGACAACATAAATAATTTTGACCCAGTTGTATTTTACATCAACGGATATTGCAAAAGCAAGTCTTTAGTGCGGTACACTGCAAAAATGTGAATTTATGAATTGAATTATTCTCGAATTACGTATGCAATCCCGAATCCAATAAGTACATGCTACGCTACACAAAGGCTTTATAGTTGAAATGAACGTTCTATTAAATTTAAAGCACCCACAGACGATTATTTGAGTCTCGCTCAAAGCGGGTAAGGTACGTTCATAATAAGTACATCATCGAAATATCTCCTCTGAAAGCTATTGTCCCTTTTATTACAGCCCAGAAACTTAGTACTAAGTACCTATGTAGCTAAGTCTACAGTAAGATCCTACCTTTGAGCTAAGGGGGGTAAGCCAACACGCTAGATTGTTCGCCCCGGGCCATTCCTGCCTTTCTATGATCCCACCTAGTTTCAGGAAGGTTCCGTACCATGGGTTGATATGTGATTTATAGATGGTAAGAATACAAGGCCGCGTGATGGCGATAGTAAGAAACATTTGTCACTGCTCCAACTCTTTCTGTAGGAAACGTGAGAGTTGACTGAAGGTGCATTCAAACCAAACGAGCATTCGCTATTCTATCCCCCACTCTACGAAATCAACGAATCACGTTTTGTGTAACGATCGAATTTCGTAGAGTACTCTGCACAAAGATTAAGATAACAGAATACTGAAAAACATATAAATTAGGTACAATCTAAGATGACAATAACCCTTTTTGTGAGGTAGGTAAATGATTTATGCTAGCAAATGAACAACAACATCCGTAGGCATAGATAGGCCCATGATGATACATGATGATGATTTTGCACCCATAGTTTCCATCACTGATCATTATCCATTTTCGTAAAAGCCTGGATTATGGTAACATACTGTGTTTTATCGCCACTGTCCGAAGTATGCCACTAGTAAGGGTACAGGGTCTATTGAGGAACATGATACGTATGGGGGTCCCCTTTAATATGCCTAATATTGATAGTCCTAATATGAATTCGCATAACGAATTTGGCATAAATAATTAAGCATAATATTGAATAGGCAAAATAATAAAATTCCATAATGCTTAATACGCATATTACTGATTACGCATAATTGAAATATGCATAACATTATTAAATATAACTTTATTCGTCCTAATATGGATTAGCATAAACTTAGAAATCAAGCGAATGAGGCAGATCAGGGTAAAACCAAGACAGCAAGGTTAAGTTCAAAAGACTAATAAGCAGGAGCGACGAAGCGAAGTTGAAGCCTAGCTTTCGTCAATATCTTCTACACATCCTAATGAACACGTCAGATATAATCAATTAAATAAAACATTAGGTATTTAATAATCAATTTTATTTGTAAAAAAATCAAATCTTGTTAGGCGCATGAGGCGCACAGTACAGTCGAGTGCATTAATATATAGACACATTGTAAGGGATCAGTATGGAGAAGTGTATATATATTAATGCCCTTGACTGTACAGAGTGTGTACCTATTTTAATGATGCTTGAAATAGGATATAGGGAACCTATTTACCTATACCATGATTTCTACGATCACAAAACGATAACTGTATCCCGTATAAAATACACACGCCGTATTTATGAACATTTTAAATTGCTAGGGTAAAAATGTGTGTAATAATTAAAATAATCAATATTTACTAGAAAAATATAAGTAGGTATACATGTATGTCAGTCAATAAAATATGTCAAGACCTAAACATTAACTGTTATACCTACGCACATCGCACAAGTATAAAAAAAGGCTAAACTAGTTTTAAATTGGAAGCAATGTATTAAGTATTACAATAATATTATTAATACGTACTAATCGACAGTAATTTGGCAAAAATATTAGGTATATGGTATCAGTTTCGCTATGCAATCTATGATCGGTCATTACTCATTATTATTTTGTATATTATATTTTATACCTTTCATTAAGTATACCAATTAGTATTATGCTCATCCTAATTATTCCAAATCATCGTTATGATAGTTTACATTATACGTAAATACATTATGCGTAATCGTTTATGCGAAATTATGCTTATGCCACTTAAATAGTATGTTAAACAACGCTATGCCAATTTGAAGTATGCGTAATAAATTATGCGAATTAATATAGACACTACGTATGGCTTAACTTTAACTTGAATCGTGCGCTATTGAATTTTGTGTTCAAACTAATTTGGGATAAGATTCATTGTTGCACGATAATGATCTGAAATGAGTTGACTGAGCTTGGACACTATGTACATAGTGTGTTACCATCATAGAGACTTTATTCATATTCATAGGTAGGTACATATAGTTATTCATAAAGATAATTAAACATCAGAGTTACATGATATATATATGCTCAAATTGTGTAAATTACATTATTAGGACATAAATATAAACGTAAATTAATAGTACATTACCATAGAGGACGGGAAACGAAAAGGGTACAGGCCAAGCAGATAGGGATACGCGGCCTGTAATCCTGTTTCTCGGCGAGATTTGTATAGTGCTTTTCTCTAACTTGCCATGTAATAAAACGAACTGATTTCGCCGAACCATACTATTTAATTTGTAAATAAACCAATAGTACAGTATCGTAAAACATTAAAAAAAAATATTCGCGCCTAACTTTTTTTAAATCTGTTTGTGGTGTCCTTTTACTTGGAGATAAAGACATTTTTTTTTTCTGTGGCTGAATGTCAAGACTTAATGCCACAATTTGACGTTCCAAAACAAAAAACAGTTTGTTTGCAGTCCTAGGTGTGAAATAAAATCTCTCTACATATCATCTTAGCACATGACACCGGATACATAGTATTTCCGGGTTTAATTCAAAGTAAGTAACATCAACATTCCGTAGTGAGTTTGTGAAAAAAATAATTAAAACGGCAGAATATATTCGCATAAATAATGTAAAACAGATATTGAAACCGACCAATGATGTGACGAGTCCTAACAAAACCTTTAGCATTATTTAATTAAGCTCAAACTTTAAAATTAAATAATTAATGTTATAAGAAAAGTGAGTAGCAATATAATTTATGGCTAATTATTAATCAAGAAACGTGCGTAGTAAAGTACGTCAGAGTTTACAAGGAATTCTAATTAATTGTTGATTTAATTTGTAAACGAAATTTCTTGGAAGCTATAGCTAATAATGCACATTATTACAGGTTTTCATACATACATTGAAATATTTAAAATACTGTCCCCGTTATTTATAAACTTTTCTTAAGCCTATTAGCAAACTGATAATGTCCTTTTCCTTTTTATCAATATTTCTGCAAGACGAAAAAGGACAAACAAAACAGTATTTAAGATAGCCGGTGTAATTACTGGCATAGATAGAGCAATCCATGTAAGTCCTCAGGATAGGCAGCGCATAGGCGATTTTCTGATCGCTATGTCCATGGGCCTCAGTTCTTGCTTTCCATCAGGTGGGCTGAGGGCTCAGTTGTCTACCTTTGTCACATAAAATATTACATTACGACACAAGTGCGAAAAACATGAAATTTGAAACGAGTGGCGATGTTTTAAAACACGACCGATATCCCTATCGTGTTTTAAATCGACACGAGTTACGAATTTCGTTTTTGCACGTGTCTCGTACGACGTTTTTTTGTACAGATGGCCCTCCGAAGTTTCAAACCTGACGTAAAATGACACACTTCTCGCACTAGAGCCTAAAAAAGGCACCATCTGTACTAAAAAAAACAATATTATCGACTTCTTAGGAGATGTTTATTAATAAGGGGGTTAGTCTCCAGCATCATCAAACCACTTGACAAAATGTCTACCCCAATTCAAGTTAGATTAAAGGCCCGAACTCAGGGTTTGCACTACACTCACAAAATTATCCGAAGTCGCGGCCAAAACAACTTTCGCCTCTCGGGAAAATAATTAAAACGTACAAATGAGTTCCAAATTAATTTCCTCACCCGTTCAATCTGTGGAAATTGTTCTCTTTGTTACAATGACGGGTTACGTTTTAAATGTAACAAAATAATGGATTTTCTTGTTATTAATTCTGGTTTCGTTTGGGCACGTTTCGCGTTTGCGTCATTAGATTTTTTGAGAGAGGCCGTGACTAGAGTGTAAAAATATGAAATTGAGGTTTAATAGTAAAATGTGTTTTGGTAGAAATAATACAAGAGAACCTAGAATATTTGGGCTCAAAATAAATTTAAACGAGCAGAAATTTTGCATATGAAAAAGGTAAGGAATATTTTTGTCATCAGTTCGGTCGACGTAGACAAATTTAGATATAACTGTCAGTCTCCGTAAAATAGTTGGTAGTCACCCTGCCTACGAAGCTGGAGCTTCCGGGTTCGAATCCCGGCAAGGGTATTATTTGCGTATATTAATATATATTTATCACAAATATTTGCTCCTTGGTCATGGCTGTCCATGTATTTATCTATTATATATATTTCGTCAATTGGTACCAACATTACAAGCCTTAATTGAGCTTACCGTGGGACTTAGTCAATTTGTGTAAAGATACCCTCAGGTATTTATTTATTTAACTAATGTTAGGCAGCAGTTTCATGGTAAGTAATTGTCGCGCCATATCTAAACATATTCATAATAATGTGAAAATAACCGGCAGTTAACAATAAAGGAGTAAGGTCCATGTAGTCGACATTAACAAAGTACGATTTTGAATTTCATATACCTACTCGTATTACAGAATCAAAACACGAATATATAAATCTTTCCCTTTAGCACCATCGGTAACGAAACTTTACGAATTCATTTCCTGTGACCAATTCCGGTTGCAAAATTGATCCGAATTAGGTTTCTCTATCCTATTCTCATCTGAGTGTGTGATAGAGAAAATGAATGCGAAATTGCATAAATAATAGGGTTATAAAAGGGGATGTTTTTCAATAAACATTTGTTCCGGAGGTATGATTCAATCGGATCTATGAATAAGTGTCTAGCGAATTTTCGAATTAGAATACACTCTATGAATACGTTTAATATATAGATTACTACTACGAGTACTTGTCATTGCTAAGTACCTAACGACAATTCAAGACTTAGCGTATTCCATATAGGTACAAGACAATTTTAATATATTTAGGTTATCATACACTAATAGGTATTAAATGCAAAAGTGCGCATCTGATCTAGATACTTTCGAATATCTTAATAAATTACTAGAAAAAAAATACAGGAGTATAATATTTAAAAAATAATAGGTACGTTTATGCGCGATTTGTAAATGGGTGAATCAACTTTTTTGTCTGTTATTTCCATGATTACGGTCACCTGAGTCATGCTAATTTAATGTAAAATTATCCTACCTCAATCATGCAAACATGCATGTAGTCGAAATTTGTAAGTGGCTTACTAAGGGAAGGGCTTACGTTTCAACCGCCGTGACTTCGGTGGAAACATTTTCAACCTATTTCCGTAGGTATCGCATAATTTTGTTGGCTGCAAAAGAAATGCAAGTGCACCGGATTTTTCTATATACTGAGTTGAAACAGCCACTAAAAGCGTGACAGAGTGGTATGAAACAAGACAACGAAAAGAATTTTGACCCGTTTACCTAAACTAAAAACATGTCATTTTTTATTTGACGGAATAACATTTATTCACGCTTTCGCGGCACCCCTAGCAACAACCCTTTACCCTATTTTTAGGCAACATCAATTTAATCTACCTAAAACTGTAACCCAAGGTTGTTCCAGAAACCTTGACAACCGGAAACCCTCCACCGGAAGTTGCGGTGGCGATAAGCCTTCATATCCGGTAGAATCTCGAGACGGACGCAATTCATTAATTCACTTACACTTTGTATTTAAAAACAGCCTTGACATACCTGAAACAAATAAAAACTTATTAGTATTTTGTATTCGATTTATTGAAAATAATATCATCATCATGATCATCATCATCATCATATCAGCCGAAAGACGACCACTGCTGAACATAGTTAGGAATTGGGTGATTCTCGCCCTCGTTTCACACGGGCTCCAACTTTCACACTCGTCAAAAAAAATGTTTTTGCACTTGCATCGAAATGTATTATTCAAATACCATGGCCCAATGCCACATAAAACTTTGAAGTGGCATCGGGCCATGGTATTTGAAATGGAGTATACCTACATACTCTACAGATATTATGAGCTGCCAAAACACAAATGTAAAATTGTTACCTGCATAACTCCAAACGACAAAATATAAAAGTGCATTACGGTCACACCGCAAAGAGCGGTATAAAGTTCGCCATTCATTTCAGAAATGGCCATAAAATATTAACAGACACGGGAGAGCCGCGGAATGATTCCACTTATAGGCGCATTAAGACCAACTGCCGGATAAAGCCGGGGCACAGAGTAGTACGGCGTGGTTCCTTTTCATAAATAAATAAAAAAAAAGATTTTTTCCTAACCAGTGCGGGAATGTAAACTTTGCGCACGCGAAGCGTGCATAAATTTCTCGTTTTAAGGCACTTGTTATGAAAAAGGTCGTTCGATACACATATCGGGCTCAAACTTTCACCCTCGTCAAATTTTTTTTTGCACTTGCATCGAAATGTACTATGTTATTACTAAATCCATGCTTTGCACAAAAAATCTTCATGAAAAAACGACTATGATGCCAAGTTTTTTCATCGCTAGCACAAAGGCCTATGCCTATACTAGCTATATTCGTAAGGTGGAAAGTGTGGAAACCACTTACAAATATAAACAAAAGTTCTACTGAAAACAATCTTACTGTGATATATTATTGGCCGGTAGTGTAATAATAAATAGATATTTAAAAACAGCCACGACCAAGGAACAAATATTTGTGATACCTAAATAAATAATGCCCTCGCCGGAACCTCCAGCTTCGTAGGCAGCATTATACTTTTTTGTACAATATATTTTGAAGATCAATGAAAGTCACATCTGTGATAAAAAAAAACAGGAAAGTTTTAAACCTAAGATTTTGTTTAATAGACATCGCGAAATTATATTATATAATTATATTTAAAAAAATCGAGAAATGAAAAACGGTTAGGTACTGATGTAACCGTTTTGGAATCCTCAAAATGCATATTAAAATAAAAAGATAAGCCAGGCTCCTTTTAAAAAACTGTATCTAGCTTACTTTTCAAATATAGAAACCCTGCTGACGCGACGTAAGCTGCGACCGGAGCAGTAAGTTGTCATCGTAATCTTTACGATAGCCATCAAGAGTAAGATGGCAGTAAAGCGCGCGATGTAAACTTGGCGCAGGTATTGTCTCGTTAACTTGTATATTGGTTTAGCTGGAAATGTATTCTGTGAAATCTGTACAACGGCTTTGTATGCAGTAAGAGTAGTAAGTATTTTTAAAGTCTTAGCAAACCGTAATAGTACATTGTGTATTAAGGGCGGTAAATAAGAAATTGTGAATGAGTGTGAAAGTAAGCCAAGCCGAAGGCGCGGGCTCTACTTCACACGAGTTCATAATTCTTGTACCGCTCGTGACACACACAATGTTTTTCATCACACCTGTGAGGCAAAATAAGTAAATAAAACAATATATATTATTTTCACAAAATTACTCTAAAATGGTCTAAATCATTTCTCAAAATAAGGGACGACTTAAATTTTATAATTTTTATAACAGAAATCCCGGCGCGGCACGCTAGTGCCACGTAATGGTGTATGAAAATCCTTGATTGCCCTAGGGCGTAATGACGTATCTACGGCGCCCATCGCCGCAGCGCATTGGCACACTTACCGAAAAGGTGTGATGAAAAAATATAAACAAAAAGCAAAGAACTTTGTCTTTCACGCTTCAATACAACGATTTCTGGCGTGCACACTGTTACTCGTACTTATACGCTAGAAATAAATAAGTATGAAATGTTAAATTTATGTTAGCTAATCAGTTTATTATTAAGAACAGAATTTAATTAAAAATTTTTGTTCCATTGCGTAATTTATCTAATTTTTTTAAAAAAAATCTTCAACACATGAAACAAACGTAAATCACAGCACCCCTCCAATAAAAATGTTTTATTCACATAACCACTCAAGCCAAAAAACGCTCACATTTTTAATGAAAGCTATGAGAATTGATTTGATTCCATAATGCAGGTACTGGCGCTGGGCCAGCGACAATTAACGACAGTCGTTATCTAGTCGAGACCAATCTGCATTGCTATTGTTAACGGCGTTTTTTTAGTCTTGAGTGCATTCGCTGGATATTTTTTCTATGCAAATTGGATTTTTAATGGTGTAGTTTTTAAGGGGTTGGAGATTTAAGTTAATAGGAGCAATATGTCTGTCAGGTAAAATGCTCATTTTTTTTTCAAAATTATAAAATTATATTTTTTTTTTATTGTTAATTGCTTTGTAAGCGTAGTCTACAGAATTATTATTGACTATAAAGGGTACGTCGCTACGGTGTGTGAATAGATCAGAGCTAAAACTCGCAATTTATCGCTTATTATTACAGATATCGGACAAATGTACGTTATTGATCGCATTAATATGGACATGATCCCAAAGTTGATTGAAAGATTAATCATTCAATCATTTTCAGAAAATTACCTATTTGACACCAGTAACTATGAAAACCTTTGAAAATAGTCACCTCAAAGCTTCGAAATCAAATTTCAAGAAATTATTCGTTTAATTATTCAATTAATCACATGTGGACTCATATCCATATTATTGCGAACAATGACGCACATTTATCTTTGTAACTTATTAACGAATACGACTGCAGAATATCATCTTGTTTAGGCATAGGTACAGTCAAGGGCATAAATATTTATACACTTTTTGCATAAATGTTGGGAGTGTAAGGTCTATAATTGTATATATGTATATTTATGCCCCTGACTGTACTGTACTGTTGAACACCAAAGTTCATGTCGGAAGTCTGATATCCCTACAGTAAAACTTTTTTCAATTTATTATACGTCCATTTCAATTCAATACGATTTAAATTTAATGCCAACCTATTAACACTAGCCAGAGACGTTTATCCATTAATTTCAAACATTTAAATTTTAATAGGTTTAATATAATACCATTTAACAATTCAAAACTTTCACCTGAAACATTCCAGACGATTCAGTGAAATATATACTTCGTCAAACAATTAAACTTAGTTATTCAATTTACTAACTAAACTTGGATAATTATAATTAGTAACGCTATCCAGACCCCGTCTATCTCATCTCCTATAAAGAAATTCTTTATTATGAACTTCGGGAGCTGTTAAATTTATTTCTACACTATTTTATTCCCGTAAATTGTGACCAATCATAAAATTCTAACCCCCTTATTCATAAACGTTTGCTAAGTTAACAAGCAGCTAATAATTGTTCGTCCCTTTCGGTCTTAACAATGTGTCCATAAGAGCAAAAGGGACAAACAATTATTAGCGGCTTGTTAAGTTAACAAACGTTTATGAATAAGGGGGTTAGTATTTAATATTAGTTTATGCAACACCGATCATCAACGGATGCTTAGCCAAGTTGCCAATCGCTAACGCTTAGTAGCGTATCGTAGTTTTCCCTCTCTGTAGCTCTTTCATATTAGTGCGACAAAGACAGTTAGCTGCCTTTCGTTTACGATTGACGAGTAAGCGTTAGCGATTGGCAACTTGTCTAAGTACCCTGCTCAGATATTTGTGAGCACCCTGGCCGCTATACATATCTGATGGAGACTATAAAAGACAATAGTACATTACGACACAAGTGCGAAAAACATAAAATTCGAAACAAGTGGCGATATTTTAAAACACGACCGACTGACGGAGTGTTTTAAATCGACACGAGTTACGAATTTCGTTTTTGCACTTGTCTCGTACGAAGTTTTTTTGTGCACATGGTCCTTCGAAGTTTTGGACCTGACGTAAAATGACACACTTGTCGCACTAGAGCCTAAAAAAGGCACCATCTGTATAGTTCGTGAAATATAAATTGGTAACTTTCTACCTACAATACAGTAAAAATAAACAATCAATTTATATTTCTAGACCTATATTAAAAATGAAGATTATCAACTAGATCTTTAATGGACACTAATAATACGAAAATCAATAAGTGCAGGTATAGTAGATGTAGATACCAGAGCGACTATTACACAGACTACACCTCGCAGATTCCGCATTTCGAAAAATATTAGATGTCATTATCAAAGAAAAACGACCGAAAAAACCGAAGAAGAAAATTGGACCGGTGGTTGAGAAGCCGAGGTGTACAGGCATCAGCCGCGAAAGCTGAGTACGTGGGTTCGATCCCCACCTCGGACGTTAGGTGATCTTGGTCGTTTTTCTTTGGTATACCAACCAAAAACAACATCTAATATTTATAATTTATATAGTATTAAGTACCTAGTGTGACTATTGGGGAAAAAATAAAAGTAGGTACGTATCAACACATTTAGTTAATAAATAATTTGATTTGTGTTTTCGCAATGCGTTCTGTAATGTATGTGATTTTTCTGTCAACCACGCGTTGCGACCCCGCACGTTGATAACGATCACTAAATTGATGTGTGTGAGTGTGTAATCTCATGCTCCTTCTAGTGGGGTGATCTACACGTTATTATTACACTAATTGAGTGCCCTGGCCCGGCGCCAGATCAGTCGGCTTACGTGTGTATTCTAATTAATTGCAATCGCCAGACGAAATAGGTACTAAACTATCCAGTGTAAAATGAGCATTTAGTCATAGAGGTGATATCATATAAAATAATTACGTGATTTAGACATTTAGTGTGGGAAAGCGATTTTGTTTTCATGATTTCGGCGTTGGTCCCATAATAAAAGTTATTCAGTATGCCAGTATGCGATGTGTGTGAAGTTCTTAATGGCTCAAAAATCACACTGTAGAAAACCGAACGAAATAACCCAAGAATCGGTTTCGACGTGAAGAAAAATCGCTTTTTATCTATAAGGCTTCCTGTTGAGTTTGTCCACCTCTATTTAAGTTACTGAAAACCTATCGCGAGCCACGATTTACGTGTAACCACTCTGTCACACTTTCACGTTCGAATTCACAAGTACGAAAGAGAGAAGCAACACTCCGTTCGTGGATTGCGGGAGGTTATCTAAATCTGCAAATCCAAATCTATAAACTTTTTAGAATTACACATTGCTTAACGTCAAAAGGATATGGATCTTTTAGTGTAAAGATTTAATCGGGCTTTGTAGGGTAAGCCTATAAAATGCAGATAATAAAATATTATCATCCATTGATTCCGTCTTTAAAATAAGACTAGGAGGGAAAATACCGAGATCTGTAGTTGATGGCTCGAGGTTAAACGGTCGTTTGTCAATGCTGAACTACGGAGCGGAGATTGGGGAAAGGCGTTTTATTTAAGTGGCTTTGAAGAGTTGTCTGGGTTTTGTAGTTTTTGTGTGATTCTGATTTAGTACCTACTTACGAGTACCTACCTGCGTCTTCATACAAACGTCTATCATTTATACAATATCATTATTCTTGTTGACATATGAAAGCATTTAAAATATCGCTTTTTTAATCTATTGAATGACATTCTACGAAAAATACATTTCAACATGATTTTTATTCCTACGACTTAATATACAGGATTAACCTTTTGTGTTTGGTATTTTTATAAACTAACTTATATTATTATTAATTTATCTTTAAGTGACTGTATTAGTTTCACCACCTCAACGTAAACATGACATATCTTTTATCCAAGTAGATTTTATCAGACTCAGTTTAACATTACCAAATAAAAAGATAATTAGATACTTAAAATATCCCCAAACAATTATAAAATTTGGGTGTACCTAAAGTTCAAAACAATGCCAGCCCAAAATAAAACTGGACCGCAAAAGCCTTCTGATATTTGCCCGCGGAATAATTCCAAGTATAAACCCTCGCTTTAAAAAATCGCAATAAAGAACAATGGAGGGAATTTATCCGTCTTGAGGGCCCGAATAAGCCCCTCCCTTGGATCTCCTCTCATAGATACTGCATTAAAACCCGTATTAGAATGGCTGGCATTAAGCCTCCCCAACAATGTCAAGGTGACCAGCCGTGTTAAGGTGCGTTCAGACCAAAAGAGCATTCGCTGTTCTATCCCCCGCTCTAAAGGTGCGTTCAAACCAAAAGAGCATTCGCTATTCTAACCCCCCACTCTACGCAATTCGATCGTTACACAAAACGTGATTGGTTGATTTCGTAGAACAGGGGATAGAACAACGAATGCTCTTTTGGTTTGAACGCACCTTAATAAAAGGTTTGAATGCACCTGTACTAAATTGTAAGAATCGAACGAAATCGTATAAAATTTGGTAACCAACCACCTATAATATGACTGAGAAGCGCCAACATATTAGAGACACTTCGCTACCCCAATATTATAAGGTTATATGTTGAACACTTATCAACTTGAAATTTAAATTTTGTCACCCTCATATTTTGGTCCAGATTTCATTACCCCAAAAATGTAACATAGAAGCGTGTAATATTGGGGTAGCGACTTATCGCCCGTCTTCTACAGGCCTAAAAATAATTTATTTAGTATAACGCATTAAGCTCATTCGAAAATGTTTCTTACAATTCTTACAAAGAAGACTACGAAAACATGCATTCGAAATATGGATTCCGGGCTCAAACTTTTAAACTTATTTCCGCATGCGTAGTTCATGTAAGAAAACCTAGTGTCACGAAAAATAATTATTCAAAGGTCAAAACAAATAAATGTGTGTATTCAATGGCATGCTGTGAATGACTGACTTTACCGGTCGCGGCTAAGAAGCTTGCAACCCAAAACTGCTAACTCCTAAATAATATGTTCTCATCAACGCATGTCCCTACAACAGCAAGCACTTCTTCTTTTTTATTTTTTCATCTTAGTGTGGTTGGGAACCTTAAAACCCGATAAGCAAGATATACTTTTTGACTGTCTCAATTTGTGTTGCGTCGAAACTATAAAATGCTTTATCTACTAGGTCATCTATGGTTCCTTCTCGCCACGAAAATATATTATAAGGCCGTGTTTGCATAATGCCCGGTTAATATCCGGGCTGTGCTTGTTTGTGGAGTTCTTTAAGTTGCTCTTAAGCCACCACTAACAAGTTGACTAAGTGTGCATTTGGCCTTTCCGGGCCGGGTCTTGAATATGAAAGTTTTGTAAGTTGACATCTTTTACTAGTCAACCGGTTGACGAAAGGTAATTCATATAGTTTACACCAGCATGCTTAGCCAAGATGCTCTGCAATCGCATACGATAAGCGATAAGTAATAAATGTTATTTTAAATATATTCGAACGAAAAATCACGTGACTTTCATGTATGGAACTGCAGACCTAGTCATTCTGTTATCGTATACAATAATCATATACTTGTCTTGTTGTATCTATAGCCACGTGGTGATGGCAGTTAAGAATACATTTGTCATTACCCCAACTCTTCCCGTAGGTGTCGTCAACGTCAAGAGTCACTGGATTGAAGCACTGACCAGTTGTTTATATAAGAATGATGATGGGCAGCAGCGTCGCATTAGGAAGTAAATTTTCATATCGTCACGCTGGGCAAGCGAGTCATCGTTCGCAATAGTGTGTCCGCTATCATGATTCTGCTGTCCATTATCTATTGGTGTTGACTCATTTGGGCCCTTCTTTTTCAAAATTGTTTACCCCCACTTTTTTTTGGAACTTTATGATTTCCACTCAGAATGTTTTAATAAAATGTTGTCCCAAGGTTTTTTATCCATTCCATTACCAAGTGTTCGTACATTTTGTATAGCGGTAACGGAATGGACAGTTTGGAAAATATATGTTAAATTTGGGCCAACATTTTTCTCCTATTAGGAGCGAACGAGCTTACGATTTTGAATAGATATTATATTATATAAAAAATCTGGAAAAAATTGGATATATTTTGAAAATGTTTTGGCTCAATTGGTCCACCACAACTGGTTCAATTCATCGTTGCAAGATTTGCAAACATACAAAGTGAAGTTAATATAAAGCTTGTAAATAAAAGCCACCCACCTAACTAGTTGGGTGGTGAAAAATGTATTCATCTCAGGCATCAAACACAACCACATTTGCAGCATCCAAACAAGTCCGAAGCCAACGCCGACTAATTCGAATTATCGCCAACGAAAACGCCATTCGTCTTCATCGCCCCCATTAGCCGGCGACTTAATTCGGCCATTGCCGCTCAATGCGTAATGAACACTTTTAATATATGTGCCACGCTTGATTGCACGCGTTTTCTAGGGGATGTGTTGTAGGGTTCCGTAGCCAAAATAGCAAAATCGGAACTCTTATAGTTTCGCCATGTCCGTCTGTACGTCTGTCTGCGGCATAGTGCAGTGGCCAGTAATACTAGAAATCTACAATTTGGTACAGGTATACTTATATGCTTATTCATCATGTAAACAAAGTGATACAATAAAACTAGAAAAAAAAATATTTTTCGGACTACTCCCCAATTGGTGAAGTGGTGATGATTTTTTTTATTGATGTCATCCTATAGTGTGGGGTATCATTGAATAGGTATTTGAAAAATAATAAGGGTTTTCAAAGATTTTTTTTTTCTAAAGTCAATATTTTCGGAGATAATCGCTCCAGAAGAAAAAAATGCCCCTCCCCCCTAATTTTTGATCCGCAGGTACAAAAAATATGAATAGTGGGCTAATAGAGTACTTTGAAATAAAACTATTTCGTAAATAATCGGCCCAGCCGTTTTTGAAGAACTACGAAACCCTACAGCATGGCCAGACATGCTCTTACCGGTTTTTTTTTATTTAAAATAAATCCGGCCCAGTGCGAGTTGGACTCGCGCACGAAGTGTTCCGTACCATAATCAAACCAATTTATGGTTTAAAATCACATTTGTTGTATAGGGGCACCCTTAAATATATGTTTTATGCTATAGTAGTTGTCGTTATAGCGGCCACAGAAATACAGTATCAGTGAAAAAACTAACTACCACGGTTCGCGAGATACAGCTTGGTGACAGACTAACCGACAGACAGACAGCCGAAAGGAGCCTTTTTTAAGGACTTTTGGGACGGAACCCTAATAAAAAAGCGTTTATTTTGGGCACAGTTCCATTGCAGGCAGGCTTGTTTATAAAAAAAGCCATTATTTTGGGCACTGTCACAGTGCAGGCTTAATTGTTTACCATCGTCGTTTTATAAAAAACGTCGCCGTCAATTAATTATATTTTTTTATCAAATAAAACTTTAGTACTATAGGGTATATGCGCGATATAATTGGTAACTATAGTTTTATTTCATGATTCATGTAACTAAAAATATATTTTATATTTCTTATTTGTTACAAAGATATCATCAAAATATTGTGTCTTATCGAGTACAAATGTATTATCCTGTGTTAATAGGGCCATGGCAATATTATCTTAACCGTCTTATTTTAGAAGGCATTCTGTCACTGAAATAAAAATTTTGTGTGACTGATACCAGTATCGATGAGGGTAGTTTTGAAATATTAATAACCTATTTCACGTTTCTTTTTGTTTTAAACATTAAGCACTTTAGAGCATACGAAGTAACTTGATATTTTCAACAGATAATTATATATACCTTTCGAAGTAAGATATAACGTTTTATCTGCATTTATCTACTAAAGCTAATTTGGTTTAAAACTGTCACTTCTTTTAAGGCCAATAAAACTTTTTGATGGACCGTAAACTCTGAGACAATGGGATCGACATTAATGAAAAACTACTCGTAGAACGAAATTATATTTTCATCACACTTGCTGTCTAAGCGCGCCATTGCTTGCATGCGTAGCGTGAGTAATACAAAAGTGAAATTCCCTAGGGAGTAATAGATGTCAGTACGACATTTAATAATATTTTGTCTTAAAACTTATTTTTTGTCGGCAAGTGTGATAAAAACATTGTTTGCATCACGGTCGGTAAGCGGAATAGGTCCTACTCACTCGAGTCATTAAAAGCCCTCCGCCTACGGCGTTGGGCTTCTAACACTCTCGCTAGTAATTCCGTGCTTACCTCCCTTAATGCACAATACACTATTGGATTTGCTTGAGAAATATGTTGTTTATAACTCTTAGAAGTCATATTCATGAGCTTTTTTACTATTAGGGACATTCAACTAGACCGAAATTAAAAAAAAAATACTCAGGTTCGTAACGATTATTAAGCTCTTATTAAGCACTTAATTTCAATAAAAAATCGGATTTGGAGTTAATTTTATAAATGATAAGCGATATTTTAATTTGAAAATACCGACCAAGTTTAATTTCTAAGGATATTTCACTTAATTGTCGTTACAAACCTGGTTTCTTTAGTGTTTTTTGAATAAAATCTTTATTTAAAAAATATCAGTTAATTTAAAATTTTGTATATTTAGACTAAAACAACTCAAAAATAATTACATGCATGGTTGTCTGACTATTTTTTTTAAATATTTTTGGGTTTGCTTCAATGGTTCTAAACGGTCTATACTTCGTTACTTCAACAAAGCATTGCATCGATCTTCCAATCAGCCTGTATTTTAAGATGACTGTACAACTTTTATACTAAAAGCATTATAGGAAAACATCTCTTCGGACGTATTCGTACTCCAATTTCATTTCCAAACGAATCCTAAAACCCACTACACAAAACTTACTAAATCAGATTACAATTAAGCGAAACAGCCGCAAAAACCAGCTCAGCCCGTCAATCGTGACGCAGGTCCGGCCGTGACACAAGCCCGGGAAAAAGTGACGTACATGACGCCCGGGAACCCGGGATTTACCGGGATTCCGGGATGTAGTGCGGCGCCGAGATTCGGAGATTGAAAAACGTGAGATGGTTGGGCAAGAAAGATCTAATACGTGGATTAATCGAGTATTTAGGATGGCTAGTGGATTGTAATTAATTATTCAATCTTGTTGTGTTTTGGAGTAGAACGAATTTGATCACTGATTAATTTAATGTGGTTGTATCTAAAACAAAACGGAATATGGCTTAACTTAAACTAGGGTAAAAAAATCTAAATTTTTTATGGTTTTTGTTAAAAATAAAAGGTTAAATAAACAACTGGTTTTGCTACTGATTTATAGGTTAAGTAAATCCGTATAACAGCTTATTTCAAATAAAGGTAAGTCCAACAAAACAAATCAGCGTAAAAAGCTTATTCAACATAAATATCAGTCGACGTAAACTCTGCGTCAATATCTGCAGATAACACTCTAAAAATCCAGTCTGTTATTTCAAAATTGACCAATATGATTATCAATATTTACCTCAGTATTAACACACTAAAGTTTGACCGGTGAATAAAAAATCATTCTACAGGATGTAAGTCTAAAACGGATGAAGCTCTTAACGGGTGTTAGTTTACGACATAATAAGTACATTCAAATAACTTTTACTTAAAATTAGAGCAACAAAATAATCCATACAAAATAATTCGGCGCGATGTAGAGCAACATACACGAGTTAAACAATCGTTGACAGCTAATTTCAAAAGCAGATGTCATAACTGCCATATCAACAATACAAATGTTCGTACCTACATTGCTGCTCCGATAACCTTCAAAAATTCTGTGGGGTCATAATTAAGAGTAACTTTAAAAAAACTTTGTAATCCATGATTACACTAATGAATCCCATGCCTGGTTTGATTGATCGCCCGTATTAGATTTACACACTGTATATGTATGTTTATATATTTTAATTCGTTATTAACCCAATGGAAAAACACTCCTCTTAATTAAAATCAGTGGAATTTCAACCATAGATTGGTATCGGCCAAATGTATTTCTAGGTACTATGGGATTTGTTCAAGTTTTCAAAAGCAGCGCATAATTAATATTTTACAACAGCAAACACATGAAATCCATTATAGGTGTACATCGATTAATTAACTCTTGTAATAATTAAATCAATTACATCACTCCATTAATGGAACAATCAACTGGCGAAATGAAATCATTATACCGACAACGCGGTAAATCAGGAATTATTACAATATCAACCTCGTATCCGGACCATATTTTTAGGCATTTATTCAAACACGCCATATATTTATTAGGCATTTATTCAAATGCACGACGTAAAGCCAAACCCCGAGTTAAGCTGCTAAATATGAATTTATCGTTATGCCCAATATGGAAACAAATTATCTAGCTCGTATTTAAGTCCTTTATGAGCAAAATTATTTTTTTGGGAGTCTCAGCAAAATTTTACAGACTAACGCTCGTTAGCCTAGTCTATTCATAAACGTCTGCTAGCTCATCATCATCATCATATCAGCCGAAGGACGTCCACTGCTGAACATAGGCCTCCTTCAAAGATTTCCACAATGACCGGTCCTGTGCCACCCGCATCCAGCGGACTCCTGCGACCTTCACCAGGTCATCGGTCCACCTTGTGGAGGGCCTACCCACGCTGCGCTTTCCGGTACGTGGCCGCCACTCGAGAACCTTCCCGCCCTAATGGCCATCGGTCCTACACGCAATATGCCCCTCCCACTGCCACTTCAGCGATTCGGAGAGCTATTTCGGTTACTTTGGTTCTGCTGCTAGCTCAGCAAGCCGCTAAGTATTGTTCGTCCCTTTCAGTCTTATAATATGTCCACAAGAGTGAAAGATACAAACAATTTATGAATGCCCGTCTTCCACTGCGAGCGGAACGGACTCATTAATGGCTCCGTTTAACTTACACCGCTGGTGTGATTTACAGCCGTCAACTGCATACTAGCACTTGGCCAGCGATGAACGTGAAACGGAGCCATTAATGAGTCTGTTCCGTTCACAGTAGAAGGTGGGCATAAGGATGTAAGAGATAGTGTGTAATTAGCGTATTAAAGCGTCAATACGAGTATACAGCGGTAGACTGATGACAACAATCCTACAAGGTGGACTGAAACCTGATGATGGTTGCAGGACTCGCAGGAGTCCGCTGGATGTGGGTGGCGTAGGACCGGTCATTGTGGCAATCTTTGGGGAAATTAAGATTGAGTTCTGAGTGCAGTGAGGGATTCAAGCGCCCAAGACAAAAACAGTTTTATTCCCGAGGTATATACTCTACTTTTCTCACCATATGCGAGACAATAAAAAACCGGATTAGCAATACTTCATCATCGTAATTATCAGCCGAAAGACGTCTTTTGGTCAGGCTTTATAATGATGATACGGCAGTCAAGTTCCATAACAAGCGGCTTTAATAAACTTGTTACCTAAATGGGTATTTAAGCAAATTTCAAGACCTTTGGATTATTGGTCCCGAATTAGCTTCGTTCTTTGAATAATTCAGAGGCTCTCACGTAACTGAAAATGCCAATTTGTAAATGCTCAGATCGAAATTCGATTTAGCGGGCAAATCCTTAAGGTCTCTAGATTTAAGGTATCTTAACCCTTTACCTACGGGTGTCAACCAGAGTTGCCACCAAGGCAACAGCCGTGCAGTACGGGTGTCAACTATAGTTGATCGAAGTACTGGTCATGTTTAATATTTTTTTTATTCAAAACTAGACCTTGTATCTTGGTAATAGCGGTCACAATATGCTTTGGGATAAGTATAGATGCAAAGAAAAAAATACCCTAATGTTTCGGTAGATGGCTCTGATATAAATATATTTTTAAAACTACCGCTTTTTTTGCTGGCAACTGGGGTTGACACCCGTACTGCAGGAGTGCCAAAAATTGAAATCAATATGGCGGACAATAGTGATGTTTCAAATTTTATCGACTTGTTGTGAGAGACAGATCAGAGAATACCCGTACTTTACAGATTTGCCGATACCTTAGTGCCCACTCTTACTAACCATACAAACTAATAAGTTTAAAAATTAAATAATTATACATATAAAACCTTATTAGATTCAAATAATTGTTCGATTTTTTCCTAATCGATGCGACATATCGACAACTGTGTCGATCGACGCACATCACTATTTTCCATATGTGAGAAATTGTTTGTTTGCAAGGTTTTTATTGATTGATATTTATGCTTTTTTTTAATAATTATAATCTTTTGAGTATTTTTTTGTGTTAAATATACCATAAACTAATGTTTTTACACTTTAACTTGTGAAATTCGCGAGTGGTAACTTATAAATCTTCAAATTCTTAGTGACTGATATATTACTTGATATTATAAAAAAAAGGGAATATTATTACCATATGTGATTATTTGTTGATTAAAGACAACATATGTAATATGTGTGCGAAATTTCAAGTGTGTAGCTGCAATACTGTAAAAGTTCCAGGTAAGTGAAGTTATGCCTTACACCGGCTCTCGAAAAAACATGCCCGTATTGAGAGGTTGCGGAGTGATACAGGGCCCCGTAGGTAAAGGGTTAAACAATAATAAATGTCATGGGACATTCTTCCACAAATCTAAATCATGGTATCCTCAGTTAAAGTTTGTGTTGTGTATTGTAAGCTACAAAATATAGTCGAAAGATTCTTATTGATTTTCTTTAATACATGGAAAAAAATCCTGACTGAGGAACAAAGCCTAACGTAATACATATATAATTTCAATACGCGACATCTCACACAAATCGACCTATTAGGTCAATTAAGGCTTGTGATGTGGGTACCAGGCTACGATATAATACAATATGTATCACCTCGTATAGCAAAGAAAGAAACACATTAATGTTTAGATCATACTTAACAACTTTTACTATGGGGCCAAACCCGAATTCACGAAAAAAAATTTGACAGTTTCATACATTTTGATTGCGTGATTATGAACACGTTATATGGGAGAGTAATTTTTTTTTCGCGAATTCGAGTTTGGCCCCATAGTAAAAGTTGTTTAGTGTGATCTAAATATTAAAGGGTTTCTTTCTTTGCTCTACGAGGTGATACATACTGTATAATAGATAGATACATATAGATACTTAAATACATAGACAGCCATGACCTTCGTAGGCAGTGTCACTACCAACTAGGCTTCGGAGGCTGACAATTATATACACAAAGATGTCCTCACCAGAATTAGAACCTGCGATCTGCGTGCAAGCAGGGTCACCAACCAAGACCTATTGTTTGGGACTCATTATTTTTAAAATCGAAATATCAAAGAGATGGCCGGCGGACCAACTGCCATAACTACAACGCCTCAACACACTTAAGGCGGCAACAAATTTCCTCCAATTAAATCCGTGTAGAGGGCCCGTCGAGGGTTCCATTAATTAAACAGGCTCTTGAGCCCCCTCCGTTCTCAGGGCTAGCTCTTCTGCAGGCCCCACTCGACATAATCGCGGACCAAAATTATGCCCTTTGATTATCTATGGAATCGCGCCGCCTTAATTGCGCTTACGTAATCTGCGGTCTAGTTGTACGTAAAAGTTGGAGGTTGACATTGGGAATAAAACGATTTTGAAGTGCTCAATTTGTCGTAGCCTTAAGCTTGACTGGTAGCGACTGCTAAGGATATTATGTTGGATCAGTTTTCCTTTTGTGCCATCAAGATTAAACGGGTTAAGAAATAAAGGAAGTTTATTTTGTAGAACAACTCAAATTGTTTTTTTAAATATTGATTGAGTTGTATTTTTTTAATAACATAAACTTAAATGTATGATGTTCAGAGATCGGAAAAATGTGACTCCAAAATTGATTAAATAATTAATCATTTAAACATTTTCAAAAAATTACCTATTTGACACCGATAGCTGTGAAAACCTCTGTAAACAATCATCTTAAAGCTTCGACATAAAATTTCAGAAAATTATTCGTTTAGTTATTCATTTATTCAACTTTGTAGTCATGTACATATTATTGCGAACAATGACGCACATTTGTCCGATCTGTCATATTATACTAAAGAAAAAATACCGAAGTTTACCAACGCTGGAGTTGGGAATAGAACCCACGTCCTCAGTTTTCGCGGCTGATGTCCAGCATTTACGTCTGTTGACTGAGATTAATAAAACTGGTGACTTTTTTTTAGTAAGATCGACCATCACTTGTTTTTAAAAATGGCATGTCAAGTCGATAAACCCACTCAATAAACGACATGACAAGCTACAAACACCACCAAACTCCAACAAAGCAGATAGATGACCCAAGTCGGAGATTAATCCAAATAATTAATTCAGCCACGTGTCGGCATGTCAGTAAGACGTCATTTCATTAGCGCGCTGATTGGATGTCATTAGGGGCGTCCATTAGTGTCTGCAGTTGTCAATTTGTCGACGATGCATCGGGACGATTGGGATTGTCCGTGAATGTCTTATTACAAGTAGGTATTTTTCTGACGGGATCGAGAAAGTGACAAAATTAAACATAGACAGATTAAAGATCGATAAGTACAAAAGAAAGAAAATACATTTATTATTAGTACAGATAGTGTCTTTTTAGGCACTAGTACGAGAAGTGGCTCATTTTACGCCAGGTCTAAAACTTTGGAGGACCATGTGTACTAAAAAACGTCGTCACTCGTCTCGAATTTCAAGTATTTCGCAGTTGTGTCGTAATGTACTATGTGTGGTCTCCAATTCAGCATATTGGTGAGCTGGGGTGTTATTCACTAAGGAAACCGCCTTGCTGTCAGCGCTGTGTCAGTGCTGCGGCAGCGTCGAGCCTAAAAATGGTATTCACTAATGTACTTTAAACGACACTAGTGCTCGGCGACAAATGCGGCGTTAGCTGGAACTACATTGCGTCGAAAGTTTGACGTTTAATGTATGAAATTCGTATTCTCTAACGAAAAACAGCGACGAACTCGCCCACAAGCTCGCTCACAGCCTCGATTCCTAATGTCAAATCAAACAGCTAGGATTTTAGACAAGGCTGTCTCGACATCGAGCTCGTTGACGAACGCAGCGTCGAATGTGTCAATAAAAGAATAGCATAGCTGTAATCACTGGTCTTCCATAAAAGCCATGAGTGAGATAAGTCTTAAAGGATTAAATAAAAAACAAACATGAAAAAAAACGATGTGCCAGAATTCACAAATAGGCCACAAGAATGCAAATCATATTCAATTCAAAACAAGACTTCCATAGAAGCTTCATACATTTCTCCACACAAAACATTGCTGACAAAGTGCTAAATGTTTACCGAGGCGCGACACAAATACTCTCTAATGGCACGCTGCCAATTCTATTTAGTTATCTCGAAAAAAGTCGGTTAAAAACAAAAGCCTAACGGTAAACAGGGGCGTTCGAATTTCAATATTTCTTATTCACACGCCGAGCAGGAAACGGACGCGGGCTGTCGTTCGGGGCGCTCGGGCTTCCGCTGCCTTTATCTGTGCCCTACTCGTACTGTTGGCTGGCCTTTTTATGCGGCGTACTGTGTAACGTGTACTATAATTGTATGAGGGCATTTATAGTCTACGTTTTTTTTGACTCAGAGGAATGCATTGATTGCATACCACTACGTAACAGAAGGCCCAGAGGCCTGTTTCTCCAAAGCTTGTAATAAGATAAGGACTTTCATATTTATATTACATGTTACAAGCTTTCGAGAAATAGGCCCCAGATATAGACTGGTAGAGCCAACTACGGTTAAGTGGGGCTCTCTAGTCCACGAGAGACGTGCCTACCTACTAAAACTCTGGGATGCTGGCAACACCTGTGGTGGTTGACTAATGTTTATTTAATTTACTAAAACTAAATTTTTTTTCTGTCTTTGTCGTCATTGTCATTTGTTACTCTCATATTGTTCATTGCAAATGCACATAACAATTTTATTCTAAACTATGAGACGTAGGTACTTTACTTGGGAACCTAGAAAGTCTTTGTAATTGCTTTGATATTTGGAAAAATTTTAGCTTTTCATCTTTGTTTGGTTTCTTACTCATCCTTTTCGTTTATTTTGTAGCGTAATATATTTTCAAGTTCTTTAAATCCATGTTTAAATTATACGGTTTTTACCTTACCAAATGTTATTTTAAACAAAAATCTCCCGTCAAAACGAATCATTTCGCACAAAGTAAAATGAATGTCGTCGCATGTCAAAATGCCAATGTCACCTAACAAAATTATGAAGCTTTATTTCCAATTTAGACGCCTCGGTAACAACAGGATTTGACGTCACTCAGACTCGAGACTACATTTCGTTTTTCCAGTACAGTCACCATCATATTGGAGCGACAAGGTGCTCAAATATATCTGAACAAGGGCTCTAGGGCGATTCTCCATCGAGCGTTTCAACCGCTCAGATTCATCGTTCCGATTAGTACCACGACGGAAATACAAGTCACAACAACATTGAATATGCTAGACTTGATACTGGTATTAAATTACGTTTACATTAAAAAAATACTCTTAGGGTCACCTATTGTAGTAATATTCGCTTGGACGACAATGATGCAACAAAAACGCTGTAAAAACTTTTTGTAACTGTAAACGCTTTTGTCAGCCTCTGTAGCCTAGTTGGTAGTGACCCTGCCTACGAAGCTGGAGGTTCCGGGTTCGAATCCCGGCGAGGACATTCTTTGTGTATTTATTTATCACAAATGTTTGTTCCTTGGTCGTGGCTGTGTATGTATCTAAGTATCTATACGTATCTATCTATTATATGTATCGTCGCTTGGTACCCACATCACAAGCCTTAATTGAGCTTACCGTGGGACTAGGTTGATTTGTGTAAGATGTCCTAAGATATTTATTTATTTATTTATTTATAAAAACACTAAATATTCACCGTCTAATGCCATGACAAAAAAGGTCTGCTTAGATATTTCTGGGCATCCTGGTCAATGTGTGTTTCCAGTGATGACTTAAGGCGCTGAAACGTCGTCCTTCACCATCGGCCTCATCTCTAAACTCAGAATCGCTCAACGAGCTACGAAGAAGGCTATGCTCGGAGTTCCTCTGCGTGATCGAATCAGAAATGCGGAGATCTGTAGACGAACTAAAGTTACTGACATAGCCCTCCGGATTGGCAATCTGAAGTGGCAATGGGCAGGCCACATTGCACGCAGAGCAGATGGTCGATGGGGTCGAAAAGTGCTCGAGTGGAGACCACGGCTAGGCAAACGCAGCGTGGACACCCACAAGATGGACAGACGATCTTATTAAGGTCGCCGGGACACGCTGGATGTAGGTCGCATCTAACCGGTACATGTGGAGGTCCAGAGGGAAGGCCTATGTTCAGCAGTGGACGTCTTATGGCTGAGATGATGATGATGATCCTAGCCGCTCTATTTATCTGAGGGCAACAGTACGACCTCAAAGCCTAATTTGACATAAAATAGGGCTTAGTTCTCTTGAAGCCCGTATTAGATTTACTCGGCAAATCTTATTAATCCAAATATGATTTAGGGATGTTTTTGGAACTCGCACGGAGCTTAATTAGGATGAGATGAAGGTGGATTGAGTAAGCGCGTTGGATATGGAATACGAAAGTAAATTGTATGAATAAAAGGTGTATCCCAACAAACATATTAGCTATAACAGCAACTCATTTAGAATCCTGAGTGATATAGTAGTTTTATAAGACGCATAATAATAGTTTTAGGTGATACTATGGAAATAAACAGTCCTCTTAATACACTGGTGCTAGTAAGCTGATATAATAGACATAAGATTGCATATTGTAGCTAAAAGCTGTAATAAGGTGGTATTAACTGCCTTTTTATATGCTATGGTTACCACTTTAAGGATATTTTAACACTGGAGGTTCTTTTGGGGTGCCCATTATAACTTACTCGCGCTGTAGCTCTATAATCGTGTTATGTGTACCTTTTAGTGCTTAATGTCGCGTACAGTGTTACAAAAGCTATAAAAATAACCTTAAGCCATTTAAGAGTGGTAAAATGAGTTCTTATAGCACTTAGTAATTTAGTGATACAACAGACATAATTTTCCCTGTTAAATCACTTAGCTTTTTAGAGCTTGAAGTGCTATAACAGCGGTATGGCCGTAGCTCTACAAGAGTGTTTACGTGAACATTATTACCACTTAAAGTTATTTTTAACGCTTTGAGGTATAAGATACCTCACTCTATAACCTTTAATGGTTATCGGGAATACATTTAAAGCTGTCAGTTCTACTGGAGATAAAATTATCACCTTTAGAGTTAATCATGTCTTTAGAACGTGAATCGCCATTTTTGTTTACAAACAAATACAAAAAAAATGCTTAAAATATTGTAATAAAGCAGCAATTGTTAAGGTAATTGTTCTAATATTACAATATCTAGTATGTGTAGCATAACCATTCACAAAACTAAAGATTATAATTAATTTACTTACCAAACATAACCTAGGCTACAGTACTTTTAGCATACCAAATTTGTTAAAACTTGTAAATTTACGAGGCGCTTGAAAATTGAGATGTAAAATACTACATATAATGACAGAAAAGTAACAACCGCATTAGAATTTTGGTTGAATTCACTAATACGCGTCGTGAAACTTTGTGTACTCAACTGGTAATGATTTCACAATCCATCAAGTCGCCATTACAAACAATCTTCATTGCACACAACACAAACCGAATGAAATCGTATTAAATATTTTGACATTTAAAACTACACAAACGATTACAAGCTATAAAAGATTCCATATTGCGACGCACAGCGATTATTTTCACTATAGCAGTGTTGTTGTAACACTTTAAGTGATACAAGATGACATTTTACGCGGTTATTAGAACTACAAGCGAAAATACTGCTACTCTAGCCCTTTATTATCACTCCCGGCAACAATTATCCCTATAGTAGCACTATTGTATCACTAGTTTATCACTATTGCGCATAAAATGAACCACTATAGAACTTCGAGCTCTAACGGCGGTGCCTATTTGCGCCTATAAGAGAGTTATAGCGTGCTATATCGCTAAATTTTAGGCCACACTATCGCTATCAGTGTTTAATCGAAAGAATATACAGCTTTTGTAGAACTAGTTTTATCGCTAAAATGTTAGTTGGGATGTTTCTGTTAGCTTTTCTTGGTAATATTATTCTGGAGAGCATTATCAGAAAAGACTAGATCACAGGAACACAGGTTTTTTGTTAACGAATGAGATTTTTTATGACTTTGATCAATTTGACTTTTTGATAAGACAGATAAAAATTACCAATTACCAATTAGATTCTGCCCAGATTACCTTATTTGACTTATTGAACTGGTTCTGTGTTGGTGTTGAATTATGTGGTTGTCTAGGCGATGTTTTAAGGCAACATAATATTCAAATAGATGTTCTTAGCGGAATTTGGACTTAATAGAAGCCAAGAAGACAGGTAGTGATAGTTTCTACTGACTCGGCCACGTAAGGTTTATGACCGATTGACTCTTAGGCTTTTAAAGCTGAGACTGAATGTTTTCTTTATCCAGGTCGGATAAGAATTTTAATTTAAGTTATCATTTAAATAATTACAGTTTAGACCACACTAAATAAGAGTTAAACTATCAATATCTACTTAAAAGACAACATACCCTAAAAACAGCAAGTTTCAACCGACTTCAACAAGAAGGAGTTTCTCAATTCAACGATTTTTTTTTTGTATTTACATTATTATTCTATGTCTCCGAGAATTGTGAACCGATTTAAAATTTTCGTCGTTCAGGTATAATTCCGTAATGGTCCGGAGGCACCAAGTCGGGGGCATGATGGTGGCATTTTGGAGAAATTGTTTGAAGGCGGTTTTAATTTTTTTTAATTTGGTGATTGAGGGGAAATACTGAAGTTGCTCTCGAAAAGTTGACTGAGTGGTTTCGTGTAAATGGTTTTATGGTCAACCTAAGTAAAACTTTATTAATGCATTTCTGGTTGAGGGGGCAATACCCGATACCTCTTAACATCACCGTTGATAGCGTGGAACTCCCCCAAGTCCAAGACACGCGGTTCTTAGGTTTCCAGTTTGATGCAGGCTTAAAATGGGACAGGCACATTGATTTGCTTTCGGCCAGGCTAGCGCGAGCATCTTTTGCATTGTCTCGACTTGCCCCTGCCCTTTCGCAGGAAAATATCCGAATGGCTTACTATGCATATGTTAATTCTATAATAGTGTATGGTATTGACCTATGGGGATTGGCTGCTGAGAGGGACAGAGTCTTTGTGATGCAGAAGAGAGCTGTTCGGCTACTGGCTGGACTGCCACCAATTTCCCCGGCGAGGGAGTCGTTTAGGAAATTTAAGATTCTGACAGTGCCAAGCCTCTATATCCTCGAGGTTGGGAAGTATATGTGGAGGCACAGAGATGATTTCCGCATGAGACGCCCAGATCAGAGGAAGACATGGCGTGTTTTCAATCCTGTGCCTGCTCGCTTAGCGCGCAAGTCAAACTCTCTATGGGTGGTAGGAGTAAAAGTATTTAACAGGTTGAGCCCGGAAATCAGGGAGGCTTCTTCTTATGAGCAATTCGTCAAAAGGTTGAAGGATTTTCTCGTTTCCAAGGCATTTTACACTATAAAAGAATTTTATGACATTTAGGTTTTATAGCATTAAATAATTTTTATGACATATAGGTATATAATATTAGTTGATTTATTTGGTATAAATATGTATAATTATTTTTGCGCTTTATTTTATGTGATTTTAATGTGTATTTTGTTTTTAAATTTTGTTTATTTATGACATGTTGGTAATATTATTAGTTAATTTATTTAGCGGGAATCTGTACAATTTATATTTTATGAATAATTTTATTATGTTTAGATACTAAGGGTTTTTATTTTAAATGGTTCGAATGTCTATAATTGAGATTTTAAAATTAAGTATTTTTATTGTAATTAGGTATATGAATTTTGTATATTAATTTTTTGACATGTGTTTTATAACATTAAATTATTTGAATTTGAATTTGAAATTCGTTTTCGAAGCCTATGGCGGATTTTATCATTGATTGTAGTGTGACTAAGCCTGTGGCAGATCTATTTTTGTACCTACCTGACGAAGCCTGAGAAGTGGATTTAAATGAAATATGAATATACTTTACTTTCTATTTTCAATATTTCTCTTTTGCGCGGTAAGGAACTGTTACATTATTGAACAATTCCAAGAACACTCCCAACCTTGAGTACGGTGACCTCATAGACTATCAAATCATCTGCATAATATATTATTATCCATGCTTCAGCAAGCGAATAATGGATCTTTGTCCACGTTAGCCGCTTCGAGGGGCGATTTTGCTCGCTTTGTGCATTTGATTTCTGATAACACGATATTCATCATCATTTGAGCTAGAAGAGCTGGATTGAGGCCTCCCTCAATGGGTATCACACTATCAGCCTATCTCAGTCAACTGCTGGACGTAAACCTCTTCAAAATCAAAAAAATCAAAATCATTTTATTTGCCACATAAGTATACAGATGTACATGCAAATATACATATAATATATTATTTACAAATTTACTTACACTTCTTCTATTTCTATACTATGCATGCGTATAGACGCATTAGGAGGTAATCATAGGTTACAAAATAAAAGTAAATACCCATAATCGCCACGCTGGGCAATGATCGCAGATTGCCGATCACAGTATAGTACATTGTGTATTTAGGGCGGTAAGTAAGAATTTGCGAACGAGTGTCAAAGTAAAGCCCAAGCCGAAGGCGCGGGCTTTACTTCACACGAGTTCATAATTCTTGTACCGCCCGTGGTACACACAATGCTTTTCATAACACCTGTGATGCAAAAATTACTGTTATGACTTGTCCACTATTATGACGTTGCTGCACATCATGAATATTTTATCAACTCACGACACATTACGGGAAGTTTTGGGCTGGTGACAAATGTATTCTGAGTTAAGTTTTTGATTATTTTTTACTATTCGTAAATCAGCCGTGTGGTGACGGCAGTAAGAATACATTTGTCACCACCCCAACTCCTCCTGCGGGTGTCGTAAGAGTCGGCAAATTGATAGAAGTGTCACTGACCATTATTTTATAAGAGATTAATGATAGGCAGCATCAGCGTCATCATAGTGGATACATTCCTGCAATCACCAATCCGCTTGCCCATCGTGGCGATTATGGGCATTGACCTCCTAATGCGTTTATACGCATAGTTATACTATCATAGGCTGATGATGACGATGATGATTCGTAAATCTTATCTTTAAGCATAGATAAAATTCGCGATCGATCAACGATGAGATGCTTGAAGCGAAAATCGTTCCTCAGGCGGTTAATTTGGGCACGAAGGATCATTAGGTGTTCAATGAGGCTTCAACATTGTACAAACTTAAATATGTAGCTATATACGTACGCCTACGGAAAGCTGAGACCCTACGAAGTGTTGCCTCTCTCTCGCACTCGTGAATTTGTACATAAGTGTTATATGAAGGCAACAATTCTTTCGTGGTTCGCGGTAGGGCCTCTGGTGTTTAGTAATCTTACGGTCTGTTTCACAATACCCAGATTAATATATCCGGATAAAATTATCGCTATCTTTATTCCCAGGCAAATAAAATAAAACGACTGGAAATGTTAGCTATTTAATGGGGAAATAGGCCCAAAGAGTTTTTTCTGTAACAAAAGATGCCAACGAGTCCAAGTTTAGTGTACCAGCTTATTGCCAGCGTCCATAGGTTACGGTTACCGTTCTATAACCATCGGACGGGATGTGTATTTGTTTGCCACCAATATCAGCGGTAGCTGTTTGAATATTGACTATATAATAAGGGACTATATAATAGTTAATAATTTCATGTTCCTATTTAGAAGCACATGGACTGTCCATTAGTAAGCGGGAGCTGTAGCCTACGGTGGCCTTGACGTCAGTAAAAGTGATATTTTACAATCGTCGCACCATAATTGGGCGCATGTCATCTTGGGCCTGATAATCGTTGAACCGTCTCTACCGATTTCATTTTCATTTTAACAGTTACATCAACTGTAGCCATTTAAAAGTAAACGTTTTAGCGTATTTTTTACAACTTAGCACATGTGCAGTTGAAGCTAAAGGACTAATAAGCGTAGGCTTAATGCGAAAATTATGTTAGCTTTCGTAATTGGCTCGTACTCGTAGCAGCTTACGGATAATGTTCTAACTTTAGCTCCGGCTTTTATTCTGTATGTATTTAGATAATGTAAATACAGTGTTGCATTAAAGTTACTTATGTAAGTATGTATGTAAATTCCTTATTTTACACAAAACACGGGCAAAAATACAATAAGGGATTTCTTTCAGTTAACCTTGTCGTTTATCCTTCTAAGTTCCATATTAGTACTTATAAATTTTGATGAATTTTAATAAATGGATAATATCAACTTAGTCCCATGGTGAGCTCAATTAAGGCTTGTGATGTGGGTACCAAGCGACGATTTATATAATAGATAGATACATATAGATACTTAAATACATAGACAGCCACGACCTAGGAGCAAATATTTGAAATAAATAAATACACAAAAAATGCCCTCGCCACACCGGGATTCCAACCCGAAATCTCCAGTTTTGTGGGCAGGGTCACTACTAACTGTTAGTTTTTTATCGAGTTAGAAAAAGGTATTACAGTTCACGACTTATATTTCACTCATTATTTATTATACTGTGAAACCCTGTGCAACAAGATAGAACCACTTTAGAACACCTCAGCGCTACCTGTCATGAGGAACAAATTTATACCAAATCGTATTTCCCATCTGACAGAAGATTTAATTTCGAAGGGCAAAGCATGTATAAACGTAAAAGAAACCTTCAGAGGTCCGTTCAGTAATAACATTGGAGAGGTCCTAGTTATTCCGGCCCGGGACCGGATATCCGGAGACTTTTATCGAAAGCTCCTTCCGGTTCAGGCTTGGCAAGTTTGTTGCCCAATTATATAAACTTTGTAAAGACAGGAATGGAATTATGTACACTAATTCAATTTTGAAGTTTACTATCATGTTCTTTTTTTTAAATGAATAAATGCAAATACAAATACAAATAAAATACAAATAAAATACAAATGCCTTGGAACATCTTACACAAAATCGCCCTAGTCCCACGGTAAGCTTAATTATTATTGAGGGTTGTGATGTGGGCCAAGCGACGACAGTTATTATAATAAATAGACACATATAGATACTTAAATCAGTGATCTGATACCGGTTTGATCTCCATACAAAAGGACGGTTCTAATTTCGTTCATTGGTATATAAATTCTTTGTGAATGGATTAATTAAAAATACTATAGTGTTAATTACATAAATTATTGAGTACTATATAAAGTCTGTATAATGTTTTGGAATATTGAGCTATTTCGAGGTTTAAAAAAAAAACGGTTATCCCTGACTTAAATACGTACACAGCTATGACCAAGGAACAAATATTTGTGGTAAATGGGTCAAAATTCTTTTCGTTGTCTTATTTTGTGTCCCTAAAAACGTGATGCAGTGGTGATTTCTGTATGAGATGATGTTTTGTTGTCAATGTCTGAAATATGGATCAAAATGTAGCGTGAATAAAAAATACAAGTTCACCGGATTTTTTTTTATATACTGAGTCGAAACAGCAACTAAAAGCGTGACAGAGTGGAATGAAACAAGACAACGAAAATAATTTTGACCCAAATAAATGCACGATTCGAACCCGGAACCTCCAGTTTGGCTGGCACCAAATAGGCTAGAGAGTTTAAGTTAGTTTTACATGAGTTTTCAAGCGTCAGGGTAGTAAAAAAATATGTTACTAGACTAACCCCTTTATTCATAGATAAACGTTTCATAAAATGACCAATCTGAAAGTATTTTTTTCCCTTTTGGTTTGCTCTTATAGAAATATGAGTTTTAATAACTCATAAATTCATTATCATCTGTCGAAAGACGTCCACTGCTGAACATAGGCCTCCCTCAAATGATTGCCACAATGACCAGTCCAGTCCACAATGATGGGTGGTGAACCGCCCGCATCCAGCGGACTCCAGCGACCTTCACCAGGTCATCAGTTCACCTTGTGGGGGCCTTCCTACGCTGCACCTTCCAGTTCGTGGCCGCCACTTAAGAACATTTACCAACGATTATCGGTTCTACGTGCAGTGTACCCTGCCCACTGCCACTTCAGTTAAGAGTTTAGGAGAGCTACATCGGACTCACAAATTACCGCTCCCGACCCGTGGTCCAACCGCTTTGTCCAACTGGTTGAGCCACGGGTAAGTAAAATTATCCGTGGTTCCACTGCCAGATTACATTTTTTTATTGTCATGTAATTATGACCCATAGTACAACTGAGGGACAATTGTCCAACTAGTATACGTAAATATAAATTCTAGTATTGGACTATCGATAAATTTAGTGTACCGTGGTACAACCAATTGGACCACGGGTAAACTAACTTCCTCGTAATACAATCGGTTGGCCTATGGATCATTTTATTTCCCCGGGGCCCAAGCAGTTGGACATATAGCGGTTGGACCACGGGTCGGGAGCGCAAAGTACTACCTTTGAAATGCAGTTTTTATTATCTCTTGCGGGTTTTAATATTTCACATTTAAACCCTAAACCTTTTACTCTAATGTCAAAAAGTTTCTCTTTTCACATTAAAGTGTAGTATGTAAAAAAGTCAAAAAGTTTAAAAATGTATTAATTAACTTACCCTTTTTACAGAATCCCCGTGGAATTAAAACATTATTTTTAATACACTAAACTTTTTTAAAACCTAGCCAACACAAGTGTTTTAAAACTTATTATCAGTCAACAGATGCTTAAAGTTCTGTTAGACCTAACCTAACTCAGATGAATTACATGTACAAAGTTTTTTCGTCAACTGTACTTCTTTGTCATGTCGTTTACTATTTACAGCACATCATCAACATGAACACATCAAGAGGTAAATGCCAATCGCCACGCTGGAGCGGGTTGGCGATCGCAGTAATGTGTCCATTGTGATGACGCTGCTGCCTTAATAAATGGATGAATAGTCAGTGAGACTTCAATCCCTTAGTCGACTCTTACCACTTTCATTGCCAACGAGTGCTACGCGCTACGCTCGTAGCCGATCCCGTGATTTTTTCACTTTGTAGCGAAGATGGACCTCCCACAGAGAACTCCCCTCGGGAGTTCTTGGCGCTCAATGTGTTAAAAAGACACCTACGGGAAGAGTTGAAGTTGATTCATTAACCCTTAATTCGACAGAAATAGGGGATGGTCGTGTGTTCAAGCCTCCTTGGCACTCAATAGTCTTAATAATTCAGGTTCGAAAACAATACAAAAAGTGGGTCGTGGACCATGTCCAGTATTTTGGACGTTGTCGATTTCAGGATAGAGGTATCTAATTTAGCATTATTTATATTCCAAGTTCCTGGGGCCATCGTCCGGCTGCATCATCAGACCAGTTCCATAACATCATTATACTGCTTTGGCATAAGACTAATATAATAGTATATAATGATGCATACAAAACTAATGTTGTATGATTTATACAACATTACGGCTCAATTGGTTGAAGACCAACTTTAAAGTTAAGTTCCAAGATTCCAGTGCGACAAATATACTTAATACACTGTAGAGGTCATATAAAAATCCTCTACATTACTGGTTACTTTCGGATAATCGACATATTAAATAAAATATAAAATATCAGTCACCCTTGAGGCTCCAGCCTCCGGGACGCTCATGCGCCGCGTAAATATAAAATAAATGATACTTCTTTAAAAATCTACGTCTGAGTCTTCTTATTACACCTGCACCTCCCACAATACTCATCATTGCAAGTTTTAAATAAAAGCTTGTAAAACCCACTTGTATTTCTACTTTCACACTCATAATAGCATTTAAAAATACATGATTCATTGGAGTGATGATATTAACATTACACATCTTAATAATTAAGAAGACAAGGTGGAAAATCAAATGTATCAAGAATTTCTATTAAGTATTTTAATATCCATCTACTCTGTACAGTTTTATTTCTTCCATTCTCCAGCATGCACCGTTGCTTCACTACATTTCGAACAGTTATAATTTTTTCAATAGTTCCTAGACTTTTATACTTTCAAGCTATTTTAGTTAAGGCGGGAAGTACTAAATACTTAATGAGAAGTCTGTAAGTTTCTTCAAGTTTTAAACATGCTTTAAGGATTATCTTTGCAAAGATAAGTGAATACGAAATGTGCCGGGTTTTAAGTACACTTAAACGAACGAGTGCTACGCGTTAAGCTTGTAGCCGATCCCGTGATTTTTCCGCTTTGTAGCGAAAATGGACCTCCCACAGAAAACTCCCCTCGGGAGTTCCCCGCGCTCAATGTGTTAACTAATTGGAAACCTAGGCCGCTCTAGAACCCGGTCAAAATAGCAAGAGGCAAAAGATTTTAGGCTGCGTAGTGACGGCAGTAAGAATAGGTACCTACATATATTATTTGTCAGCACTCCAACTCTTACCGTGGGTGTCGTAAGAGTCGACTAAGTGGAAATGAAGTATCACTGGATCGGCTACGAGCGTAGCGCGTATCATTCATCATCAGCCTATGATAGTCTACTGCTGGACGTAGGCCTCTCCTATTAACTATACGTATAAACGTATTGGGAGGTAAATGTCCATAATCGCCACGCTGGGCAAGACGATTGGCGATCGCAATAATGTGTCCGCTATGATGACACTGCTGACCATCATCAATCTCTTATCAAATAATGTCCAATGACACTTCAATCCCTTAGTCGAATCTTACGACACCCGCAGGAGGAGTTGGGGTGGTGACAAATGTATTCTTACTGCCGTCACCACACGGCCACTGCATAGCACTCGTTGGCAATGAAAGTGGTACGAGTCGAATAAGGGAGTGAAGTCTCACTGACTATTCATTTATTTAAGATAGATAACGGGCAGCAGCGTCATCATAATGGACACATTACTACAATCGCCAATCCGCTTGACTAGCGGGGCTCGATTATGGGCATTGCCTCCTAATGCGTCCATAGGAATAATTGATGGGAGAGGCCTGCGTCCAGCAGTGGACTGTTATAAGCTGGTGCAATGTGAAGAAATTTCTAACAATATGATATTATAGCGTAAATTTTAGGGACTAGTCTCAAACTATGGCCGTTTTAGAAACAATGAAATTTAGTTAACTTAAAATATATTTTACAGAGCTTAATATACATATGCTCTTAAGTGCTCTTTTTAAGGGTAAACTTATGCACAGAAAGTGATACTTTTCCGCACGTGTGCAAGAATGACTGTTCATAAAACTTTTCCGCATGGCCTGGTTGGTACTGGCGAAACAGTTTGGTTTTCCTCGCATAATGCATTGTAAAATGTTGTACGATACACATGTTAAATAGAAGGCATTTTTCTAGATCGTGTCGGTTTTAAAACACTCGCTACTTCGCTCGTTTTTTTTTTTATGTGACGGAGGTAAACAACCAAGCTCTCAGCCCACCTGATGGAAAGCAGGAACTGAGGCCCATGAACATAATGACCAAAAAATCGCCTACGCGCTGCCTACCCTGAGGAAGGGCTTAGATGGATTGCCTCTATCTATGCCAGTAATTACACCGGCTATCTTACCCCCAAACCGAAGCACAGCAGCGCAAACACCGCTATTAAGCGGCAGATTGACGGTGGTAGTGGTAGCTAATCGGGCGGACCATGCATGAGGTCTTACCACCAGCAAAGCTCGTGTTTTCTAGTCACCGACCCTTGCGCTTGTATCATAAATAACTATTAGACGGCAAAGACTTCATAGAATACAGTTTCACAAATTTTATTACGTAATATCACACAGGCATAGCGTGCTGAAACAATTTCCCGAGCCCTGTTCGACTAGTTGGCGTGATATTTTTGGCGGGAACTGAATTTTCTCAGGCAAATTAAAGCCACATGTGCACCAGACAAACTTCTGGCAGTAAATTATGCAGGCATAATATTCAGATTTATTAAACTCGACGTTGGCTTTCGGTAGCTTTGTGGACGATACAAGTGGAAAGTTTTAACGGACGCTTATAATTGGACGTAGTTATGCTAAAGGGATCCAACCTACATAACTCTTTGCTTTAAATCAAAAACGAGATGTTCTTTAAAATTATATTTCGTGTGGTTTGGTTCGATTTTGCTTAACTACTTCACGCCCAATTTGTAGAGTAAAGGATGGTTCGTATCAAAAATAAGTAAAAAAAATAGTTTCCTTTTACTGAAGTGCAACACCAAAAGATGCAACTCGTATTGTTTAATTTATACAACCTTACACAACACAAGTTTACCTTTTTTTTCTAATATTATAAGTTTACGAAATTTCTAATTTGCAATTGTAACAAATCGTCCCAACAAATAATTGCGTAATCACATTCCAAATGATAATTCATGAATAAGCATTAAAAAATCAGATCCCAATTAAATTAATTAAGATTCAAAATACCTCCCCAAGTCAAGTACCGACTGCAACAAATCAAAACGTAATTCGTTCCTTTGCCATCGGAGCCAACTCTTTCATCTCAATTTGTTACTTTAAAAATAATACCCCCACCCCTTAAGGGGGACTGTTCTTTCCATCCGAGCCTTTTATAATCCAATTTTGTTTTTCCTAAAGCCAAATGGCGTAAAGTAAACGTTTGAGCCCGCGAAGGGTTGACTGGCATTTTCGTTTGCAATATTGTTGAGTTATCGGATTTTTTTACATCAGTAAATTAAGTCAGCTACCCGTTTAATGTTTAATTTTCAGGAATTACTTAGCATCATTATTTGTTAAGCTTATTCGAACAGCGTTTTTGTTTTAAGCACGAGAGATTATGTGTTCGGTAGCAGCGTAGCAATGTACAGTCGAAGACAAAATAAGAGGTATACAAAAACGTTCAAAAATATGTCCCAGTGCACTCTAATTCTGTGTAATAAGACCGTCGTAACATATTTATGAACGGATTCTTTCGATACTTATTTTTGCACTTGACTGTACAAGTTGCAGAACATTCTCAAAATTGCGGGAATATACTCGGATATTTCCGAGAATTTTCATGAGTATTTAAGAATAAGTTCTCATTGAGAACGTTTCCATGAGAACTTAAAAAAAAGTGTTAAAATAGTACATTATTGCAGAGGCCGGGAAAGCGAATTTCGTGGATGAGTATTTTTTGTCGGACGAAGCGAAGCTGAGGCCGACAATTACATACGAATCCACGAAATTCTATTTCCGTCCGAGGCACATATAGGACTTTTCTCCAAACATGCAAGGAAATAATCAAGAAATTTATTACAATCGATTAAGTAATTCTTCTTGCAAATTGAATAACAATTGAAAAGAAAAAATCTCTTATGATTCCCGCCTAAACTTTTTTTTAATGCATGGTCGTTCATAAAAAATAGTAACGATATCTATGGTTTCATTAAACCGTACCTACACGACCTGACACACCGAGGCGTTTGTAACTCATGATAGAACGAGACGGCCATAGATTTGATCGCCGTCTCTCGCTCTATCCAGACCAGGCGTTTGGTCGTGGCTTTAGAATTTGGCTGTATGCATTTTTTTCAAAGTCCAAAAGTAGTTTTTAAGAAGTAAAAAACAATACATTAATGGATTTTAGTACAATTTCGCGGCCGCAAAAACTGTACAATAATGAAAATCTTTTTTTTTAATTTGAGCTGGTACATAAGAAGGTACTTCGCGTTTCGTTTTTGCTACATTAATGCGAACATTTCCGAGCATATTGGAGAAAATAATATTGTATTTCACCTTAAAAGGCATGTATATACAACATTACAGTTTTGGTTTCGGCTCGGCCCGAGCGTCGTATTACGTTTTTAAGCTTTTTCTCTTTTAGGTACTCTCAACTGATATTAAAAAACCTTAATTTCGGTCAGGTTTGTAACGACAATTAAACACAAAATTTCATTAAATACTCGATTTTGGTGTTGATTTTATAAAAAGTAAGCGATATTATGATATAAAAACGTCAATAGAGTTTAAATTCCTAAAGATTTCGTTACGAAACTCACTGCAATTAATATTTTTTTTATAATCTCACGCTAATCGGGTGTTCCTAAAAGTAACAATCCCCTTTTACCAAGTGAGAACAATTTGTTAAAATTCTCACTTTTTTTCTTTGTATTGCCGTCATTATAAAAAGTGATGGTTGCTTCATATGAATTAGTTTTAGAAAATTCACTATGTTTGTGCTATATTCATGTCCTGAAAAATAACCAAGTGTAGAAATTGACAAATATATTGCGTATTCATGTCAACAGTCCATGTTTGTATAAAAAAGAAATTCAATTTGGAAATCCGAACAGTACCTATATGGCCACAGCAGGATAGCATGCAGACATCGATTTAAAAATAAAATAAAACTTATAACTGGGGAATCATGCGATGTAGGTAGAAGAAAACAAAAGGTGAAAACTTGCAATTTTAGTGGCAACACGAATCTGAAAAGCATGATAATGTTAAACTACTATGCCTAATGAAAGGCCCGTATTACATACTATTGATTATGGTTAATTCCGTGACAGTATCAATTGCAAAAAAAATACAAATTTTTTATGACAACAAAGGTAAACATCGTAAATGTTGTGTTAAGAAGTTAAATTTTGGCATTGAAAAAGGGCGACAGATTTAAATTTTCTATGAGCGATCAACAATAAGAAACTATATATTTTAAATTTGCCCCCTTTTACTATTGTTGCAGGTTGTTCAACAGAGTATACCATATGGTTTGTATGACTAAATTTCATAATACATTTGGCATTATCGTAATTTTAGTTTTCTTTTGATTACGGCCATAACTAGGTGCATATCTGAGCGTTTCAATCGCTTAATTTTGGAGGGATCATTTTTGCCGAAGTTTCTAAACGCCTCAATGTTATACTTCATCATTTGAATAAGGTACCGTGCCTCCTTTAAATGACAAAGTAGCGCAATGTAACGAATAGAAACTTCGGCAAAAATGGTGCCACCAAAATTACGCGGTTGAAACGCTCAGATATTCACCCAACTATGTACAATTTCATTTTAAAACATTATGAATTCGAGAAAGAAATCGCAATACCCGTTCTGCAAACCAACACATCTACCCAGACACGGCCGTGACGAACTGTGACAGAATAAGACTTCTCACTAAATGGTCTGGATGGCGCATTAGCGGTATTGCCAGAAGGGTAACCGAGTTACACAGACTGACACTTTGCGCAAATTGATTAGAACCCGCCAGAATTTGGCCTACATTTTAAGTGGTTTTAACTGGTTTATCATTGTTTGAACAAAATGTGGCCAAAATATCTTTAAACTGAATTACCCTTAAAAACCAAAAATTGAGGAAATAAATGCAATTAAAACCACATGGCTTTTAGCTTAATCAAAAAAGTTAATTGGTAACCGGGCATTTCTATATTCGGTAGCTTTTTTAGGGTACCGTACCCAAAAGGTAAACCGGGACCCTACTACTAAAGGCTCCGCTGTTTATCACCAGGCTGTATCATCTCGTAAACTGTGAGACTTACCCCCTTATAATTGTTTATCCCTTTTGGTCTTAACAATGTGTCCATAAGAGCAAAAGGGACAAACAATTAATAGCGGCTTGTTAAGTTAGCAGACGTTTATGAATAAGGGGGTTAGACAATTGTTATCACAGATGATGTATATCTGTTGCGGATATAACAAATAACTCGAATAGCTCCTAAAATACTGTTCTCTTGTCGACGCATGTTCACACATACTAATATGTATGAATGCATGTAACTCCAGAGGACCATCTTCTGGACTTACAAGCTTTTATACTTCTTAATATTTGTGAACATGCGTGAACAGGAGAACAGGGTGCTTAGACAAGTTGCCAATCGCTAACGCTTAATCGTCAATCGTAAACGAAAGGCACTTGTGGCAATTGTCTTTGTCGCACTAAAAGGAAAGTGTGACAGAGCGGGAAAACTACGATTCGCTACTAAGCGTTAGCGATTGGCAACTTGGCTAAGCATCCTGAAGTTGAGGAGTTTTTTTTAATGGAAATTATAATAACACTAGATCAGTCAAAAATCAACGATCGTGGTTGCATGTTGAAGATTATTTTCTGTCAGTTTTATTCTCGTGTTTTTTTATTATGATGGCTTCTTTTTTAAGTTATTTATTTATAAACTGTATCACGCAAGATCTTAACTCTATGACATAAAGATTTTAATAATAAAACATGTCATTTTTACAATTATTAATTGCGAGTCTAAAAAGGGCGACAATGCGAAAAGCAAAAAAACTGGTTTTAAATAGATTGAGTAGCTAAATTTCGTTCCAAAAGTTGCTTTGACAATATTCAAAATAGATTACAATTTTATCGTTTGTAGGCACCTGCTTTTGTTTTATAATACAAAAAAACCGGCCAAGTGCGAGTCGAACTCGCGCGCAAAGGGTTCCGTACCATTATCAATTCATTATTAAAAAAATACAGTTAAATCAACCTACCTCAAAAACTATAGGAGATAATTTTATCAAACCAAAAATCGTTGATAGAGTTTATTAATGTGCATAACATATATTTTTTTCAGAAATTTATATCGCGTAGTTTAAAAAATAGAGGGGGGGGACACATTTTTCAGACTTTGAGACCTGATATCTCGAAAAAGATTTGCTTAAATAAAAATGTGATGTATAAACCTTCATATCATTTTCAAAGACCTTTCTATTAATACCCCACACGCTTATGTACAACTAAAAAAAAAATTCTATCCCTCAGTTACATGTATGGAGGGCCCCCCCCCCAATGGTTTTTTTTACAATTTAGTATCACATTCCTGTAGCGGTTCATACAACACATATCCTTACCAAATTTCCTTACTGTAGCATTTATAGTTTCCGAGTAAATTGGCTGTGACAGACGGACAGACGGACAGACGGACATGGCGAATCTATAAGGGTTCCGTTTTTGCCATTTTGGCTACGGAACCCTAAAAATGACGAAAACAAAGCAATGGCGATGGCGGCTGTAACAAAAACGTGACTAGACTCATAATGAATTTGAATAATACACCTTTTTTATTCGCATTCGTTATAACACGATAAGAAGGAAAATGTTCGGACTTTCATTCCGATTGCTTTCAGAGTGCAACCGGGAAATTTTCCTAGGATAACCAGTACTGGACGTATTTTACTCTACTTATTAACTTTATATCTACACGATAGTTGAGGCCACTCAAAAATCAACATGTCATGTAAACACACGGGGAATTTGAAATTAGTGTTCTTTTTTCGTACTGACGGAAAACCATGTCGAGCAAACATCGACTTAAATACGTGAGTAGCCCGGTTCTATAATATTTTTATCTTACAAACGTCAAGATAAGTCTATATTGTCTATTCCCTATAAACGCATTCGGGTTTACACGCAGTGCGTTTTTTTGCATTTTAAGCCACCTCGTGTATACAAGACTTAATGAAATACATGGCCGCCAACCTAATTTTAGATGTAATTTCGGATGAACCGTAAACTATAGAGGAGCTTTCTTTTTTAATTTTGACGTATCCTGCGCGACCTAGATGATTTCAAAAAATGTGTTTGACTAAGAATATTTCCCAAATTTACAATTTTATTTGAAAATAAGTGTGTGGTCGTAGAAAAAGTATTGTATGGGTTACGCCACTCACCTTTTTTGACCTTTCTTAAACAAGGGTTGCATAAAATAATTTATAATCTGTTTGAGTCTCACGTTAGTTATAATTCTAAATCATATCATGTAGGTAACTGAAAATATGAATACCTAGTAGAAGCAAATGTTCTCGCTGCTGAATGAATAGCCATCCTGCCGTGGACAATACGATATTACGAACAGAGAAGGAAGTAAACGTAATTCGAATATTATTCACATACGTCATTTTATCCAACAGAAATCCAACAAAGCTTAGGCTAAAATAATGCTATTATGCGAATAATATTCCCCGAATCTCTTGCAAGCGTGCTCTGAATTCGGTTACGAATATTTTAAGTAATACTACCCGTAATCCAGCTTTTAATGCATGTCAAAATACAATGTAACCGTATCATTTTACAATGCTGACAAAACTGCTTTTGTAAGTATATTTTTGTAGTAAATAATATACATTTTGCTTTGTTATTGAGGACGAGAGGTCCAAAACTTCGGAGGGCCATCTGTACGGTCGGGTTTTAAAACAGCGCCACTCGTTTCGAATTTCATGTTTTTCGCACTTGTGTCGTAATGTACTATTCTGATGCGTGTCTACGATCTTTGTAGTGAACATGCACAATTATTTAAATGTCCAAACTCGGTACTTAATGAATCAATACAATGTAAGTCACCGTATTTCCTTGTTATATCACATACACATACATATTTCCTTTATTCATTAGTAATTATAATATCCAATATTTTTAGAGAAGTAAAGGTCTTAGTCAAGATTAATGTAATGTATGTATGTATGTAAATTCTTTATTGTTTACAAAACACAGGCAAAAATACACATTTTTAAATCATATAAAGTATTTTCATGTGTTTTGGCAGAGGAGTTTGTAAGTTTTGTTAAATAGTGTTTATTTTATAGGGTGACAATATCAAAATTTCTCAAAATTGCATATTTTCTTAGTCAACTCCATTGTACGAGTAAGAGTCAGGTGTATGTATGTAAATTCTTTATGGTACACAAAACACAGGCAAAAATATAAATTTTTACAAAAAAATTGACAGGTACAAAGGTGAACTTATCCCTGTAGGGATATGATAGGATAGACTTTCTCATGGAATGCACCACTAACCCGATCCACCTGTCATTATATAACTGGGTATCCCCAAGGCTCAGACTCGGGCCACTGTAACGAAGCAATGAAGCCTAACGCCGCGGCCACGACATCGGTCTAAGGAGACCGGCTTAGCGGAAAACGTATGGTGCTCCCTCTCGTACCCATATCGGCATCCCGCTCCAACTCATGGATTCGCTCGCCACTGGTCGCCTTAGACCAATGTTATGGCCGGGCCGTAACGACCCCATCTGAAGCGTTTATTAACTGCTCATAATATTTATTTGTGGGACGTGGCTATGCTGCGAATGTCTTGGTAATTAGTCGAAAGGTGCGAGAGAGTTTTTATAAAATATACTACGAGTACTTAATTATTTTTGTGGGTTCTTCATTATCATAAACGCAGCACATCCACTTACTTTGCAATAATAAATCTAAGGCAACTGACTATTTATTTATTTGAAACATTGGGGTGTCATCATCATCAGCCAATTGACGTCCACTGCTGGACATAGGCCTCCCCCAGAGAGTTCCACAAAGATCGGTCGTGTTATATTTTACAGACAAACGGGTCTTAATCGCGTAAACTTACGTTTAATTATATCCTGACGTTTCGGGCATGACGTTACACCCGTGGTCGCAGGCAGACTGGCGAGAGAATGTATCAACACCTTCGAGCTGCGCGGGTTTTTCGAACTACCCGCACTTGATCTTGATTATTCACTTCTAGGCTAGGGTTGTCACTAGGCCTACACACAACACTCACAACATCCAATGGCTTAAAAATGGATGTTTCACCACGCTTACATTTATAAATCACGGGATTCCACGCGGACGAGATTCCTTGCCCCTCATTTTGATTAAAATTCCGATGTTTCTTAATTTCAATAGCTTCACGTACTTTTCGGCTATGATGTATACGCTCGGTTGAGAGGACTTTCGGGTTATGGAGCTCAATCCAGTGGTTAGGTCCGGACTCCAACAAATGCTCGGCCACAGCAGACTTATTCGTTTGACGCTTTTTAACAGCCGTGATATGTTCCTTGACCCTTTCCGCTATGGTGCGTTTGGTTTCCCCAATATAGGAACTACCACAGCTACAATCGATCTTATAAACGCCCGGTGTGTGATAAGGTAAAACATCCTTAGGCGACCTTAGATGACCTGCCACCTTTGATAACGGCATGTAAACGGTTGGTATGGAATACTTATTCAAAAGCGTACCTATTTTGTCCGTTACACCCCTGACATAAGGCAAAAATGCCACTGGATTGAGCTCCATAACCCGAAAGTCCTCTCAACCGAGCGTATACATCATAGGCTATGATGTATACGCTCGGTTGAGAGCTCGGTTAAGATCGATTGTAGCTGTGGTAGTTCCTATATTGGGGAAACCAAACGCACCATAGCGGAAAGGGTCAAGGAACATATCACGGCTGTTAAAAAGCGTCAAACGAATAAGTCTGCTGTGGCCGAGCATTTGTTGGAGTCCGGACCTAACCACTGGATTGAGCTCCATAACCCGAAAGTCCTCTCAACCGAGCGTATACATCATAGCCGAAAAGTACGTGAAGCTATTGAAATTAAGAAACATCGGAATTTTAATCAAAATGAGGGGCAAGGAATCTCGTCCGCGTGGAATCCCGTGATTTACAAATGTAAGCGTGGTGAAACATCCATTTTTAAGCCATTGGATGTTGTGAGTGTTGTGTGTAGGCCTAGTGACAATCCTAGCCTAGAAGTGAATAATCAAGATCAAGTGCGGGTAGTTCGAAAAACCCGCGCAGCTCGAAGGTGTTGATACATTCTCTCGCCAGTCTGCCTGCGACCACGGGTGTAACGTCATGCCCGAAACGTCAGGATATAATTAAACGTAAGTTTACGCGATTAAGACCCGTTTGTCTGTAAAATATGAGTGATAATCGTGAAAGTTTAAATCAATAGATCGGTCGTGTGCTGTCCGCATCCATTGGACACCCGCAACCTTTACCAGGTCGTCGCTCCATCTTGTGGGGGGCCTTCCCACGCTGCGCCGTCCAGTGCGTGGTCGCCACTCGAGAACACGCCGACTCCACCGGTCATCGGTCCTCCGAGCAATATGGCCAGCCCACTGCCACTTCAACCTGGCGATTCTTCGGGCTATGTCAGTCATTTTCGTTCTTCTGCGGATCTCGTAATTCCTGATGCGATCTCGCAGAGAAACCCCGAGCATTGCCCTCTCCATCGCTCGTTGAGTGACTCTGAGCCTCCTAATGAGTCCCATAGTGAACGACCACGTTTCAGATCCGTAAGTAATCACTGGCAACACACACTGGTCGAAGACTTTCGACTTGAGACACTGCGGTATATTGGACGAGAAGATATTGCGTAGTCTCCCGAACGCCGCCCAACCCAGTCTGATTCGACGATTGATCTCCTTCTCGAAGTTGGACTTACCTAGCTGGACTGTTTGTCCCAGGTATACATATTCGTCAACAACTTCGAGTGTAGAGTTTCTAACTTTCGCTGGAGTTGGTATCACATGGACGTTCGACATGATCTTCGTATTGTCCATGTTCATCTTAAGACCAACATCTTCAGAGACTCTACTGAGATCATCGAGCATAGTACTTAAGTCCTCCATGGTCTCAGCCATGACCACTATATCGTCGGCAAACCGAAGGTGAGTGATGTACTCGCCATTGACGTTAATGCCAAATCCCCTCTAGTCCAGAACCTTGAAAACATCTTTCAGTGCAGCGGTGAACAATTTAGGAGAGATAACATCTCCTTGTCTTACTCCTCGCTGCAATGGAATTGGTTTCGAGTTCCGGTCCTGGAGGCGAACTGACATATTGGCGTTTTCGTACAGGCACTTCAACACTTCGATGTACCGGTAGTCTACTTGGCACCGCTGGAGAGACTGTAGTACAGCCCACGTCTCGATCGAATCAAAGGCCTTTTCGTAGTCCACAAACGCTAAGCAGAGGGGCAAGTTATACTCCTCGGTCTTCTGTATAACTTGACGGAGCGTGTGTATGTGGTCTACGGTGCTGAAGCCTTTTCTGAAACCGGCTTGTTCAGGAGGCTGGAAGTCGTCGAGCCTGCGTGTGAGACGGTTTGTGATGACTCTCGAAAACAACTTATAGACATGGCTCAGAAGTGTGATGGGTCTGTAATTCTTCAACAGGGTTTTGTCACCCTTTTTGAAGAACAACACCACCACACCTCTGTTCCATGCGTTTGGCGTTTTGCCTCTAAAGATTGCACATAATGGTTACACAGGTGGGATATAAATATATATATATATAAAAATCGCATTATGTACCCTGTTGGGCGCAGTAAGATACTTTGTTTTACTTCAATTTAAACTAGCTTTTCACTCATATCATAACGGGTATTAATTGCGTACCTAAACTTGCGTCTTAAAATTGTATTGACGTTTCGTGCACGACGTTACACCCGTGGTCACAGGCAGACTTTGTGTCATGTTTAGACAATTAAGATCCGTTTGTTTTTAAAATCTGTAAGGTAGAAGTACCAGTACCAGTACGTAACATGTTAACAGAGAATATTTATTTGAATGACGATATTTTGCTCATATATAAATCTAAATAAAGTATTTTCATGTGTTTTGACAGAAAATTTTGTAAGTTTTGTTAAATAGTATTTATTTCATAGGATGAGGATATCAAAATTTCTCAAAATTGCATATTTTCTTAATCAACTCCATTGTACGAGTAAGTGTCAGGTGCTTTTGCTGGCAGTCCCAATAGATGGCACCTCAGTACAAGTTTGAATGTCTAATATTGGGACATTTAAAATATTAACACTCAGTCCTAATAAATGTAAGTCTGTCTTAAAATTACGCAAATAATTTAAATATGAGCTAATTACTTCAAAGTTGGAATATAAAGCATTTAAAAGCACATACATTTATCATCGTTGAAATGCCCTAATAGTTGATTTTATCTTATCGGTGGCAACACAAGCTATGATGACGAGTATTGGTACAGCGTCAGGTACTAGTATTTCCACCTTACGTTTTCTAATTATATCTAAGCCTATTACGTTAAATATTTAAATAGTTGTGCCACCTTTCAGCTTGGACGCTGGCTTAGTTAATAATTCACGGATTGAGGTCAATTAGGGTTGAATGAATTAAGGGTCCGTCGAAACAAACTTATCAGCTCTTTTGGTTGGGACCCGTGTGAGGGTGACCCTGGGTTTGGCGGAAAGGATACTTTTGAATGAATGAGCTATAACAAAAATAGTACTAATCCATGTATACTCGTACTACCTATGTGTCAGTAGAAAAAAATGCATTATTCCATGATCTCGCACTTTTAGAACACAATCTTGGTTGTATTACAAACTTTAAACCTATGCGAAGATTTTCTGAGTGCTTAGACAAGTTGCCAATCGCTAACGCTTAATCGTCAATCGTAAACGAAAGGCAGTTAACTGTATTTGTCGCACTAATATGAAAGAGTGTCAGAGAGGGAAAACTACGATATGCTTCTAGGCGTTAGCGATTGGCGACTTGGCTAAGCATCCTGTTCTGTCACTTGTCAAAAGAAGGGGCCATCCGCTACTTTACAGTCCTAGAAATGCTAAGTAGGTAGTTATGTTATGAAAGTCTATTAGGATTACCTAACTTTTAACGTGGTCGTGACACATCTGTCTAACTATTTAAAAAATACTCAATATACGATATAACGAGGAACTGCCGTCAGCATCGCCGATATTCCAATGGTATTTTAGATCTAATTTTCGTGTATAGTTTGTTTGTCATGTGGTGACGTCAGTCAGAATACATTTGTCACTTATCAACTCTTCCCGCGGGTGTCATAAGAGTCGACTAAGGGATTGACGTGTCACTGACCATTCTTTTATAGAAGATTGATAATGGGAAGCAGCGTTATCATAGTGGACACATTACTGCGATCGCCAATCCGCTTACCGAGCGTGGCGATTATGGGCATTTACCTTGTAAATACGCATGACGGATAGGCTGATGATGTGATTTGTAGTGAAAGTTATTTAGGTTACTTAAAGTGTATTTTCTTTGTAAATAAATACCACAGATTAATCTCATTATACGATGCTTTAATATTTAAACAGTTATGTCACTTTAATACCCCGAACCAGTTGAACCAACGTCCAACCTCGTAAACAAGCAGGGCTATGAAAATTTAATTTTACAGCCTCTTAATTTTAAATCCAAGGTTCATTTTAAACGAGAAATTAATTGCTCTATTATTAAGTGGAGTTTAAAGCAAATTTGTTTTACAGTGTGTTAAAATCTGAGATTGCCACAACAATAGTACATTGTGCATCAAGGGAGGTACATATGTATGGAATTACTAACGAGAGTGTTAGAAGCTTTTATGACTCGAGTTAGTATTCTGCTTACCGGCCGTGATGCATACAATGTCTTTCATCACACTTGCCGACAAAAAAATAAGTTTTAAGACATAATATTATTAAATGACGGACTGACATTTCTATTACCCCCTAGGGAATTTCACTTTTCTATCACTCCCGCTATGCATGCAAGCAATGGCGCGCTTAGACAGCAAGTGTGATGAAAACATTTTTATGTTTGGAAGTTTGTTTGCTATTAAAGATGCATTTAGGCCAAACGAGCATTCGCTCATTCTGTCCCCCACTCTACGAAATTCGTTCGTTACATAAAACGTGATTCGTCGAAATTCGTTGATTTCGTAGAGTGGGGGATGGAATCAGCGAATGCTCGTTTGGTCTAAATGCACCTTAATACATCTAAACATTATTACTCTGGGATCCCATCGTTCCAGTTTGCAGTCCAATCAAAATGTTAAATTTGTTTTGTTGTAACTATAAACTAGAACGTTCCGCAGTAAAATCCAGATTCTAAACTCGACGAAAAAGGAATAAATAAAAACGGACATGTTGTGATTTAGTGCCCCAGAATGCTATCGCAAACCACTCTGGCACCGATAGCGTCTCTTACCAACTGCGGTATTCGGAAAGAGATAGATGAAGATATAAAGACGGGATTGTCGTCGAAAGTCTAAATCGTTGTATTCCAAGAGCTTCAAAATT
>JALPQI010007052.1:0-63376 GCA_025490895.1 Thaumatotibia leucotreta | reverse complement strand
TAAACACGAGTGACATTCATTGATCCCTGCAAGAGTGGATTATCAAATAGGTCAAACTGACACACGGGCAATAATAATAATAATAATTCATTTATTTTCAGACATAGAAGGCTCATAGATCCTACACCTTACAAACTAACATAAGTTATTAATCTAAGTTATTTTCGCGACATAACAGGAAGACTGTTTCGTCGCCTGATCCGGCGTAGGATTCGGCAAACTCCACGGAACCGACGAAACACTACCCCCTTCGGCCAGAAGTCCGCATTTGCGATGGTACAAACCATGCATGTGAGTGTGATTTTCGGGAGTTGGTTGAGCAAAGTAAATAAACAGACAGATCTAAGGATTTACGGAATATTGTGTATTTATTTATCACAAATATGTCTACCTTGGTCATGGCTGTTTTTGTATTTAAGTATCTGTATGTATCTATTATATATATCGTCACCTGGTACCCCCCACATCACAAGCCTTAATTGCGCTTACCGTGGGACGATTTGTGTAAGACGTCCCAAGATATTTATTGATTTTATTATTAATTTATTATTATAATGTAAATATTTATAACGTCTACTGTAATGCACCATGTTCTTATAAGTAATTTTTCTTTCTTTCATTAATTCATTCGTTCATTCATTCATTCATTCATTCCAAATATATATTATTAGTAGGTATTTACTAACGATCGCTAAAGTTAGCAGTGTACGGAGATATAGAGAGACAGGGGTTCCTGTTGTATCCCCACACTAAAAAACGGTATACATTACGTAAAATAAATATTATTCTAACAATAAGTTTAGTGTCTCCCTGGCACAATTATTTGGAGTTTTCAAGAGATTTTTATCTATTTCTATATTGCATAAACAACCGCTTTTGATGACAAGGTCACATACCTAAAGACACCACATACCATAAGGTGAAAGTGCAAATAAAACATCATCATTTTACGTGTCCTCTATAGATACTTACCGTAAAATTTCATTTTTTTCATCGTTCTGTCGGTGGTATAAAAATATAAATGTACATGCCACATTTAAGCTTTCTAGTTGATACTAAAGGTGCATGCAGACCAAAAGAGCATTCGCTGTTCTATCTCCCACTCTACGAAATCAACGAATCTCGTTTCGTGTAACGATCGAATTTCGTAGAGTTGGGGGTTAGAACAGCGAATGCTCTTTTGGCCTGCATGCACCTTAACGATCGCCGAGCTTAGCCACGGACGGACAAATAGACACACATACTGGAATATAAGGGACTGTGGGTTGAACTCTCAAATCTTTTTCTTATAATGAACAGACGGTCACCTTCATCATCATCATCACAGAGTTATTCACTTGTCGTTGGAGTATCTTCCAGCCCTCTCTTTCCCGTGCAAGATATGCATAACGTTTTCTTGTCGAGTTTTTTTGCCATGACAGTAAAGGAAAATACATTCCTTTTTCTTTATAATTGTTGAAATGGAAATACAATTTTCTCTACTGTAGACTTACTAATTGAGCATGATTTAATCTAACAAGGTCGCAATTCTAACCTAACCTAACCGAAGCCACTTTGCCATAGCAGTGAATTACTGCTGACTTGCTGAGGTCGCAGTTGTATCCTAACCTAAACCACTTTGTCATAACAGTCAATTACTGATAAGGTCGCAATTGTAACCTAACCTAACGTACTTACATTGATATAGTAGTGACTTACTAATAAGGTGGCAGTTCTAACCTAAGGCACTGGTCTCACCGCGAGCTATCCGTTAAAAAACACGAACAAAAGATACGCACACCCGTGTAAATAAAAGATACATTCTCTTTTTAACCGACTTCAAAAAGGAGGAGGTTTACAATTCGTCGAAATCTTTTTTTTTTTCGATTACTCGAAGACGCGTGGACCGATTTGAAAAATTCTTTTTTTGTTTGAATGGGTATACCTTCTAGTTGGTCCCATTGTCACCGAATCCAGATCTGATGATGGGATCCTGGAGAAATCGAGGGAACTCTTCAAATGTTGTAGGCACACATGACATTTTTCATTTATTTTCGAAGATTAATCAAGTATTTGCGTCTAGTCATGAACGTTTTAAGTTGGTGATCTGATGATGGAAGGTACAACTCCTTAGCAATTAGGAGTTGGGGGATAATTCTTTAAGTATAACATATTTCGTGTATTTTGGAAGCTATTTGAGTATTTGCCTTTAGGTGGTCATCCTTTCATGTTGGTGAGCTGATGATGAAAGGTACAACTCCTTAGAGATTAGGAGTTGGGAGACAATTCCTTAAATATAACATATTTCATGTATTTTGGAAGCTATTCGAGTATTTGCGCTTAGGTGGTCATCCTTTCATGTCGGTGAGCTGATGATGGAAGGTACAACTCCTTAGAAATGAGGAGTTGGGGGATAATTCTTTAAATATAACACAGTTCATGTATTTTGGAAGCTATTTGAGTATTTGCCTTTAGGTGGTCATAGTCTCATGTTGGTGAGCTGATGACGAAAGGTATAACTCCTTAACTATTAGGAGTTGGAGGATAATTCTTTGAATATATCTATTTAAGTGTTTGCTTAGTAGTTATGACATGTTGGTTAGCGGTAAGTGATTCTTTAAATAATATAGGCATGCTAAGGCTGTTACCTATAATCTTTGAAATTATTCATACTTGCTGATGATACAATGTATATCTCCTTGATAATGGGATAATTCTTTGAATATAACAACTGTCATACATTTTCGAGATCTATTTAAGTGTTTGCTTAGTAGTTATGACATGTTGGTTAGCGGTAAGTGATTCTTTAAATAATATAGGCATGCTAAGGCTGTTTACCTATAATCTTTGAAATTATTCATACTTGCTGATGATACAATGTATATCTCCTTCATAATGGGATAATTCTTTGAATATTTAAGGTATCCAGTTCAGGTTTTCTGGCCTATTACAGTGCAGTACATTCTAATTATAAGTATTTAGAGCATACTAAATAACGATTTTACACTACTAAAGAGCAAAAAATAAAATATTTTAAAATAAAAACAAAACCGCCTTCAAATATTCGCCCAAACTAAAAAGTCAAAAATAATTTTAGTTCCTACTTCTTAGGATTTCCTACACAAACCTTTAAACCTTTTACCCTATTCATTGAAATAAAATATTATGGCTAGGTATCCTACAGATTTCTTAGAAGTCGGTGCCAAGCCAAATATGTTCTCTTCGCGAGTATATAACTGTATTTGATAGAGGCTAGAGCTTTGTAACTTACTGTCACTCCGGTTATGCTTTCATCAAAATGACTGAGGTAGACCATTCTGTTGATAAAAACATAATCGGAGTGACAGTAAGTTACAAAGCTCTATCTAATACCTGAATGAACGTATTTGGCTTGGCACCGACTTCTAAGAAATCTGTAGGGTACCTAGCCATAATATTTTATTTCAATGAATAGGGTAAAAGGTTTAAAGGTTTGTGTAGGAAATCCTGAGAAGTAGGAACTAAAATTATTTTTGACTTTTTAGTTTGGGCGAATTTTTGAAGGCGGTTTTATTTTTATTTTAAAATATTTTATATTTACACGGGAGTGCGTATCTTTTGTTCGTGTTTGTAGCCGATAGTTCATAGCTTAGTAGCTCGCGGTGAGACCGATGCCTTACCTAACCCACGTTGTCCTACCCAGTTCTAACCTAACCTAACGTACTTTGATACAGTAGTGACTTACTAATGAGATGGCAGTTCTAACCTAACCTAACGTACTTTGATATAGTAGTGACTTACTAATGAGATGGCAGTTCTAACCTAACCTAACCCACTTTGTCCTACCCAGTTCTAACGTAACCTAACGTACTTTGATATAGCAGTGACTTAATAATGAGATGGCAGTTCTAACCTAACCCACTTTGTCGTAGCAGTGAATTCCTAATGAGATCGCAATTGTTCTAGTCTAACCTTACCCAGTTTGCCACAGCAATAATGAACGGTAGTCAAGATCGTAGTTCTAACCTAACCAACCAATCACCTCATCTATTTCTTAACATTGTCTAATTACATCGTTATAATAAGTTGTATATGTACCAAACCCAATCTACCATAATAGATAATGCATTTCTGCCTAACGTAAAATATATGTATGTGAAGTACGTTTCGGAGAGTTGTATACACGGTGTTACGTCAGCATTCCAAAAGATTTTAATGCTGGATTCCTGACCATATTTAGAGTCTTTAATGTAATGTAATATTTCCTGGATTCGGCTTAGTTTCAGAGATAATCAACCTTTTTTCGAAATAAGTTTTTCGACGTAACTCGTCATTTAACTTCTTTTGAATTACAATGCTACCACAATGTGTTCTAATATTACCACACCTTTTGCCTGACAATCAAAAAATACGAATAGACTTGTACCTAAAAAAACAATTGAAATAAATAATTTAAACAAATTGTTGTTATGATAAAAAGTACTGGAAATGTAAAAAAGTATTCAAATCGGCCTAAAAAAAAGAAAAAAAATTTTTTTTTTTGGTGGAATTGACATAAGGTCTCATAATATTTTGTGTTTATTTTGATGTCTAGAATGCATAGTTAAAATCTTTCGCAGTGCTCGCGTAACACCGTGTATAATTATGTACCTATGCCAAAAATATGGAAATCCAATTTCTGCGAAGTAACACATGACCTAAATAATAATCTGCCAAAATAGTTTCTTCTGTATAGTTTCTTCATAGTTTAGTTCTGGCAAAGTAATATTCTAAATATTGTTTACAAAAATTGATTATGCCAAGTCTCTTATAACATAAGCGTTTCGAAAAAAAAAAATGCCATATAGAGGGAGCCCTAAACAGACAGAGAGACAGACAGACATACAAACAATGATTTTGAAACTTTACAAAATAAACACACCGTCAGGTGGGCATCAAGTCATGTGGTAATTCTTTATGTATGTCATAAGAAAAGTTATACTAACTGTACATTGCAAGCACTGCACATCCCCCCGACAGCATTAAATATAATTGCTGTACCCACGATCACGCTGACTTAATACACTTATTTTAATTACTTTATTCGTTAACGTTTATACGTCCGTAGCTGATACTCTTCATGCGTTAGTTTACAGTAAATTATATCATAACCATAGATCAGTGATTTTATTTATCACATCCACCATCAAGAATGGGGCAAGTGTTGAGCTCGTACGGTAACTTAAACTCAGATCACATCATCAGTCTATAATTAGTCCACTGCTGGACAAAGGCCTCTCGTATTAGGTACCTAAGCATACGGACGCATTAGGAAGTAAATACCCATAATCGCCACGCAGGGCAAGCTGTTGCCCATCATCCAATATTCAATAAATAATGGTCAGTGACACTTCGAATCCCTTAGTTGACTTTTAGGGCACCCACGGGAAGAGTTGGGGTGGTAACAAATGTATTTCTATTGCCATCACCACACGGCCACTCAACTTATACTCATTACATACCATTTTACAAGAATCAGTTGTGAAATTCAGACGGATGCAAAATAATATTTTCTGAATCAGAGTTCGCTTATTATAATAAGAATTGTTTCCCAGCGGAAATACTCTAGATCTTTAAGTTCAATGGGTTCAAACAAGTTTTAATTTCTTAACACGCCATGTGGACAGCACAAAAAATATTTTAACTACCTACCTATTTGCAGAAAGTATATTTTAAAATAAATATACAAAACCTTGCCTATCAATAATTATGTTTACACATAGGTATTTACCTATGTGTAATAGTCACCTACTTAGGTGACTATCAAATTTGCTCAGTGTATTTTACAGGGATCTGTTACGAATTGAAACGGTCACATGTACAAAAATCATGCATTCAAACAAAGAAAAACAGGTGGGCAGGCAAATCGACAGGCAAACTATAATTTTCAGCCAGGCTATGAACAGGCACAGAGACGAACAGACAAACAGATCTTCTGATTTCATTAACGTGGAGGTTTATTTAGTTTTTAGGTCATGAAGACTTCAAATTTGAGAATTTAGGTATTCAGTTTAAATCAACGTTTTCTTACGCATGGACCAACAGACACACAAACTTACTAGGAAGTGATACGTTGTTTCCTGTAGTTGATTTTTATACGTATATAATAATTATGTATGTATTATGAATTAAAAAACCCACCAAGTGCGAGTCGGACTCCGTACCATTATCAATTTATCATAAAAAATACAGTTAAAACAACCTATCTCAAAAACTATAAGAGATACATCTTGTCTCTTTTTCGTTTATTAAATACGAGTATATGTATTTTACCATCTCTTTTACGCATTATGAAGTATGAAGATAAGTGTTTGTCAACTATCAATAAATTGTAGGAGGTGTATGGTGTGAAGTATTTATTTCGCTCATTTTGTTAGAGTATAACGTATCTTTACTTATATATCATTGGCGGTTCATACAACACAATCCTCACCAAATATCATTACTTCCGAGTATTCCATTTATTGTTTCCGAGTAAATTGGATGTGACAGACAGACACGGACAGAGACGGACATGACTTGACGAATATAAGGTTTTCGTTTTTTGCAATTTTGGCAACGGAACCCCAAAAACAGTTTGCTAAATTAGGAGTCGGTTATGAATAAATGGGTTATAATCTTCCAAATCACTACATAATATAAAACAAAGTCGCATTCTCTTGTCCCTATATCCCTATTGTATGCTTCAATCTTTACACCTACGCAACGGATTTCTATAGATATAGATAGAGTGATTTAAGAAGAGAAGGTTTTAGGTAGACTATAAAACTTAAAATTATTTGAATAAAATAGTCTGCAAGTATAAAACCTGATAGGTTATCATTATAGGTCCATAAGAGATTGCCTAATCTAAAATCAAAATGCCATGTTCATACCTACGTAACGTACAGATTAATAAAATTAGGACTCCAACTATTCAATATGTATTTAAGTATTTGTATGTGTCTATTCTATATATTACATATTTTGTAGTTTAGTTCTCACACAAGCCTTGATTGAGTTTATTGTGGGACTAGGTTGATATGTGTAAGATGGTCACATGCTAAATATATTTATTTGTTCATATACTAATCGTCCAATAATAAAGAAATATATTTTTTTAATTATGTTGTTATTATTCGAAACACGACAAAACATAGCTATATAAATATTTAATAATTTTTAGTGTTTCTTGTTATATCGGCAATATTTTAGGTAGGTACAATCAGCAGCAGATATTGCTTAACGAGTAGGGTGTTCACAATGATCTTAACACATTCTAATAGTCGTGCATAGTTTATTTTGAAAACTCTGCCCGCTTAGCAATATCTGCTGCTGACTGTACATCATCTGAGAAAATTTCAACTAATTATCCATTAGATACATATTGGTGATAGACAGACAGATGGACAGACAGTGAAGTATGAAGATGCCCAGGATCGCGCAAAGAGGAGGAAAGGTAGGTACGGACCCTGGCAAAAGCCGGGATAACGATAGGTAGAAACAGAAGAATAGCCTTCATAATAATATTACAGAAACGTGATTAAACTTAATGTTGGTACAAGTTATTTTCCAGTCATCCTTGTCGCACACGCATATTGGCGCGACTGGTGCGAGCAAGAGGGGAAGAATAGTAATAGTAGTAGTAGTAGTAGTAGATGCATTTCGATGCAAGTGCAAAAAAAAATTTTTTTCCACGAGGATGAAAGTCAATCACCCGAGTTAAAAAGAAGTTTTTACACGTGTATCGAACGACTTTTCTCATAACAAGTGCCTTAAAAAGAGAAATTAACGTACGAGAAGCGTGCGCAAAGTTTACTTCTCCGCGCTAGTTAGGAAAAGTAAGTTACGCAGTCAATAAAGCTAGCTCATATCACAATAATATAGGAGGCGGGGACTTGACGCTAGGTAGGTCGACTTGTGGAGGAATGCCCCATGATATTAGTATAATAAATATATTGTTTGATAACAGCCTAAAACAAGCCATAATATTACCGCGAGTTTTTTTTTCGTCGTTTGTTTTCAAATTGTTCCAGTAATATGGTTTCTAAACCAGAGCTACTTTACTTTTTATTTTAATTGCGAGAAATTAAAATATACTAATTATTCATAGGTACACAATAACACGATAATTTTAACTGTGACTCTGCTCGGTCTGAGACGCTCATTTTGAGAGGTTGCCGACAGTATGCAGCGCGCAGCGCCGTCTCACATGGTGATTGGTTGATTTGAAAAGGTAATGTCTTTGAGTGAACAGTTTGAATGAAATTATTTGAAAATATTACATACGTAGCTAAAACTTTAGTATTGCTTTGTAAGTCTAATGACAGTAATGAATGACTGTTGGAATATGTTAAGTGAAAAGTATATGGGTATTGTTATCTATTACATATTATAGATTGACAAGTTACACTCCTATAACATACTGAATACTTTCGCTGTCCTGCAATATATGTGTACCTACACATAGTTATTTAAGCTACAGTTAGTCTCTAATACGACGACATTAGGTTCATATGATATGAATTCCATAATGAATTATACAACTCTAAAAGTAGTAAACACTCACTGAGCATTAGTTGCACAAATAATTGGGGTTTGATTGGTGGAATCTGATGTTTCAGGCTCGTGAGTTTGGTCGGTCTTAATATCCCGCCAAGCTGCTATCCTCCTGAAATTGTCACATTGGTGAATTTAATTTATTATACCTCCCTATCTGTTTCTTTTTATTGAAATTAATAATAACTGACAAAGTTCGTGTCGCAATTGGCAATAGAATAAAGGTAATAATATGTATATCTACTACAGAATCATTTGAATCATTACCTAACACAAAGATTAGCTGGCAAATTTAATGTGAGAGTAAAATGTGAGAGTGTCATAAATATAGAAGAAAAAATGTTCTAACTACTTTAAAAGCGGCTCGGGTATTCCGATAAACTCTTATCGCAGTACACGTGTGTACAGTTGTACTTATTAAATAGGTGTTTTAACTATTACGCTTCAAATTTTAAATTTTCGCTACGGCGAGATACTTACTATGTGGTGCCATGGTGAAGGAGTAACCCCGCTTCTACTCGACGCTTTTTCTTTTCCCCCCCAGATCAACGGTGTTTTCGGTACTAATTTTTATTCGTTCTGCCCATCGTTGTGGGCATGTTTATGATATCGATTTTATTCGAAACGAACACTTTTGCCTTGACTTGTGGAACAAAATTGCAAAATGTTGACTCATAGATGACATTGACTTTGCTGTGACAAATGAACAAAATATTTTATGACCACTTACCAAAAAGTATTTTACGCGTCCATTTAAATTAAAGTCGTCAGCCTCGGTAGCCGAGTTAGTTGTGACCCTATCTATGAAGCTGGAGGTTCCGGGTTCGAATCCCAGTGAAAGCATTATTTTGTGTATTTTTTTTTCACAAATATTTGTTCCTTGATCGTGGCTATCTATGTGTTTAAGTATCTGTATGTAGTTACATGATATGTATCATCGCTTATTTCTTATTACCCACAACACAAGCCTTAATTTAACCTTAAGATGTCCCGATATATTTATTTGTTTATTATTATTATTAATTTATAGCCACTTATTTTATTTATTACCTCTCAGATATTAGTACCTATCATATTAATGTGCTCCTTTCTTCCAAACTGTTGTACAAATTACGCTAAATGAGAATTAAAGTGAGCATCATAGTTAGATATAAAAAAGTAGCTACCTAACTACCTACTGGCTGTAATTCATAAAAAATACTAACAGATATATTGTATTTTGAGATCCGACCTGGCGAATCTAGGGATAAAATTTTACCGGATATTTTATTTGATAAAAACAATAACAACATACCTATTTTATGAATTACGCTTACTTTTAATAATCCATCTATTGACCGAATATATTACTAATTAGTGAGGTCATTTAACTAGCAGTTTTAAAGTGACATCTGTGATGGATATGGTTAAACTTACCTTGTCATCTGCCTCCATGTTAGTTTTCATGGATAGTATTATTCACGCACATATACAAAGGCAAAGAGCGAAATTGTATCAATTTTCAAATTGATAATTCAGAAATACTATACCACTTTTTGGACTTTTTTTTACATACGCGCCATCTACGGGATACGTACAACTTACTATCAAGGTTCAAAATTACAAAAAGTCTACTAATTAACAGAGTTAATGTCGACAAATTTGTATGAAAATCGCACAGGGACATCCACCTTAATCTCTGAGTAATGTTGACAAGTCTGAATAGTTGATACAATTGGTCTTTACTTGGTTAATAAATTAATGAAAATAATAATTTACTAAAAAACAACCCATTACTAACCTTGAGATCGTCTTCCTCCTTAACCAGGACAACATCATCATCGTCGTCATCTTTCTTCTCATCTTTGCTCGGTTTCTCTGAAGCCTCAGAGTCCGCCTTGTCACTCTTCTTATCTTCCTCTTTCTTATCGTCTTCCTTCGGCTCCTCTTTAGGCTTCTCCTTCTCGGCATCGTCCGTAGGTTCCTCTTTGACGTCCTCCTTGGGTTTCTCTTCCTCTTTAGGGGGTTCCTCGTCGACGGACATGCGGCGCTCCGGTTCCGGTTTCGCCGCCGGCTCCTCTTTAGGAGTCTCCTTGTCCGCGGATTTCTCGCGCTCCTCCTTATCGCTCGTGTCCATCGGCTCGTCTTTGGGTTCCTTGTCGGGTTTTTCCTCTTTGGGTGTCTCTTCTTTATCTTTGTCGTTGTTTTCGGTGGCGGGAGGAAGGGCCGAGGAAGGCGCGGGGGAGGGAGCGGCGGAGGTGATGGGCGTGGCGGTGGAGGGCGCGGGACTGGCCGTGGCGCTCTCCCCGGCGGCGCCCGCGATCTTCACCGGCTCGACCGGTTTCCGGATCAACTCGGGCATGCTGTAGTATCCGTTTATGTGCTCGAACTCCTGCACCTTCTTCCTGATCAAGCTCATGACTCCGATCCTCGTCAGCACGTGCTGCCGCGACAGCCCCTCGCGGGGCACGCCGTCGGCGAACGTCTCGGCGTTGTCGGCGCCGGGCTCGCACAGATGCCGCATGAACAGCGACACGTACGCTTTGAAGTTCCTCTCGGATTTGCCTCGGAGGTCTCGCACTAGCCATTGCGAGTTGAACGCGTCCTGCGGCGGCATGCCGTATCGCATGATGGCGTTGAGGAAGGACTTTCTTTGACGAGCGTTGAAACCGAGCACTTCCATGTTGCCTCCGACGCGGGCGAGCAGAGGCGGCAGGGGTCGGTCGCGCTCCTCGCGTCTCTCGAGACGTCGCTTACTTCGGCGACTGAGCAGATCTCCGTTATCATTCTTATCGTCGTATTCGTCATCTTCCTTGTCATCCTCGCTGCCCTGAGAGAAGTCGGAGTTGTAATCCGAGCCGTTCTCCTGCCACGTCGAGTCTTCTCTGTTCTCTGTTTGCGCGACACTCCCGTCGTTATAGTTGACCTGTTTGCGGACCCGCTTGCCTTTACCGAGTGTTCGCGCTTGGTCCTCTTGATGCTGCTCGTAATGATGCCGGAGCAGTTTGATCCAGTACGCCGGGTCAGTGTTTTCGGCTTCCTGTTTGATAATTTCTGTATCGACTTCCTCTTCGTTTTCGCCTTCCTTCGTGGAGTAGCTGGCGACTTTGAAGGAACTGAGATATTCGTTGGCCCACGATTCTTTAGATTCAATACCCTCCTTTGACCGATCGAGCAGGTCGGATACGGCTTTGTCGTCGTAATGGATAGCTTCTTCTTTGCCCTCTTCCTCTTTGAACAACTCTTCGGTACCGAATCGGAGAATATCGTCCAACTCTTGTTTGGTGAAGTTAGCGCCTTTGCCACCCATACCGGGCCGTACCACTAAGTGAGTCAACATCATCTTCCTCTTTGCGACCTGCGTGACTCGCTCCTCCACACTGTTGCGGGTGACGAAGCGATAGATCATCACTTTGTTAGCCTGACCGATACGATGGGCACGAGAGAACGCCTGGATATCGTTATGAGGATTCCAATCGGAATCGTAAATTATGACGGTGTCGGCGGTAGCCAAGTTGATACCCAAACCACCTGCTCTAGTGGATAGCAAAAACACAAATTGTTGCGCGCCGGGGGCGTTGAATCTATCGATGGCTTCCTGACGGGTGGGTCCGGTGATGCCACCGTCGATTCTCTCGTATTTGTAACCAGCACCTTCTAAGAAGTCTTCAAGGATATCTAACATTTTTGTCATCTGTGAGAAAATAAGGACTCTGTGGCCCTGTTCCTTGAGCTTCTGCAACATTTTAGCCAAAAGAACGAGTTTTCCTGATGCTTTGATTAGAGCAGACGTGTCGTAGTTTCCGTGCGCTCCAAGGGGTGCTTCTTCCGCCGCCACGGGGAAAAGATAAGGATGATTGCAGCATTTCTTCAAATCCATCATCACGTTCAGCAGAGATACGGAATGACCGCCACCCTTAGGGTTTAACGCTTCATAATTCCTTGTCAAAATGTATTTGTAATATTTCTTCTGCATGGGAGACAGTTCCACACGCACGATGAACTCAGACTTGGTGGGCATGTTCTTGAGCACGTCGGCTTTAAGACGACGCAGCATATGCGGCCCCAGCATTTCGTGAAGCCTCTTAACTTGCTCCTCTTTCGAAACGTCCGCGAACTCGTTCTGGAACGCGGCGAGATCGTTAAACTTATCTTTGTTCAAGAAATTCAAAAGATGGAACAACTCCTCGAGGTTGTTCTGTAAGGGTGTGCCGGTGAGCAAAAGTTTGTAGTTGATGTGGTACCCAGCCAGCAACCGGAAGAATTTAGACTGGTTACTCTTTAGCCTGTGAGCTTCGTCCACGACTAACACGGCCCAGTCGATAGAGCCCAGACACGTAGCATCGATGGAGATCAATTCGTACGACGTCAGCAGAACATTAAATTTGACCTGCGACTTGATCTTAGAAGGCCGTCCGCCTCTATTGGCGTTGTCGTCGAACGTCAACTCGTTCTCCCTAATGACCGCTCGCGAATCCTTGTCACCGACATAAGTGATGCAGTAAAGATCCGGCGCCCACAGTTCGAACTCTCTCTCCCAATTGATGATAGTGGAAAGAGGGACGGAGACCAAGAAGGGTCCCTTGCAGTGTCCCTCCTTGAATAGGGAGTAGAGGAACGTGACGGTCTGGATGGTTTTGCCGAGACCCATCTCGTCGGCGAGGATGGTGTCGATGCCGTTGCCCCATGAGTAGCGGAGCCAGTTGAGACCCTCTAGCTGGTAGGGGTGCAGCTGCATGCCAGTCTCGTAGAGGAAGGGCGGTTGTTCCTCGTATTTCTTGTTGAGGTTGGTGATGGGCTTGTCTGGCGGCGGGCAGTACTTGTGTCCGGCGACCTTGACGTGGCCGCTGCTGCTCTCGTCGTCGTCGATGGGGTCGCGGGTCTTGCTCTTGCGTCCGGCTTTCTTGCCTTTGCTTCCCTTTGATTTGCCTTCAGAAGTGATGTAGGCACGCATATCCTGTAAAAAATCATATTTAACCCACTTGTTACTACTGACCTTTATAACGCCACCAATTGAGAGTTAACATCTACCCGCAATATTTATGGCTTTGACGTTGCATAATCAAAGATCAAGTTTAATTATTGTACTAAGGAATGGTATTTCAACAAATCACATTGTTCTTTGTCACAGTGTCGGATGTGATTTTAAGTTCAGACGTGTTTTAAAATAACCTAAGTGATTTTTTTGAAACATGTCCCCGAAAAAGTCAGTTTTTTTAAGGAATTTGTTGATAGTGTAGCCTAATCATGATGTTTCACGGAGGAATGATATAATAGTATAATTTTAATATAAAAAAGTTTGTATTATCACGTTCTTTTTTGGATTTTTTTTTAATTGAAAAATTGTGGCGTTATAACGCCCGGTAGTAAAATTGACGTCTATTTATTGTCACTATTTTGTTTATTGGCAACTGAAGAAAAAGGGTTTAAGCCTTAAATAAATAATTGACAATCTGCACCATTTGGCCTCTGATAATGATTTGCCAATGAAATCACTATTTTTCTACCGGGAAATCCTAATACTGAAGTAACTGATGAGGATTCTGGTGATGAGGAATTTTTGTCATTACATAATCTTCCTCCCAGGTTTGTTTTTAGTCAACTTTGTATGTTATTTTTCATTTCGGTAAATATGGTTTTGACATACCTAATTTTAATCGTTTTAGGATCTCAGCTAAGGGCTCCCACAGCCCACAGAGACTATATATAGCTCATATTCGGAAAATGAGGATTTGGAAGACGATTTATCTTTGTCGACATTAGCCAAAAAAATACGTACTTTTACCGAAAATTCACCTGAAAATGATAAGGAACAGTTAACCCCGCCTCCAGTTTCCAATCCTATAATGAGTTCTACGCGTTTACCTAGTGTACAAAAATCTCAACAATACAAGTGGGTAAACCAGGATAACCCCAGGGAACACAGACAGTGGCAAGACCATGAAGAGCCGAGAAATTACCAATCCCCTACTTATTACTATGAGTGTATGATGAGTGATGAGATAATTGAGCTATTGGTATATTAGGATACAAATTGATACGCGAGCCAGAAAAATGCTGTCGGTGATATAAGTTTTTCAGAAATGAAGTGTTTTTTGGGAAAACTTTTATACAGTAACCCACCAAAGACGTGTTTTGTGGCTTCTCATACTGTTTATATTTAATTTAAAGCCAATAATACAACGTTTAAGAATGATAATGTATTTTATTTGAATCCGAAATACATTGATATAGCTACTGACTGGTAGCCGCCGATTTTACTACCGGCCTTTATAACGCCACTCGTTTTCCAGCTTTCCCAGACGATCAATATTTGTTGTTTTATTTTTAATGTAATATAACTTCATTATAAGATATCATATTTAAAAATCAAAGCAATCCGACACTTTAAAAAGTTTCAGTAATAACTGGGTTAATTAATTATAGTGAGGGGACTGATACATTTTTATTTCTTTACTGTTGGCCAATAGTGTAATGCTCGTTTTTAATTTACATTTTCAAGCCATAAGAATCAAATCGTTAAGATTTTGGAGTCAACAGTACAGTTAGCAGCAAAAATTGAGGCGAAGGCTTTGAAATTAACTGAACAGAAGTTTCCCTACAAAAATTAAGAAAAGCATGAGCGGGCGCGGAGTATGTCTTACGATTTTATGCTTGCAACAAAGCATCTTTTCAATCTGTCAAATTTATTTAGTGTAAACTCAGTATACAGTCCAACTGGTTCGTCTTGTAAGTCCCGGTGTACTTACACAAGTACAAATTACTGACATTGAATTTAGATATTGAGAACTATTAACAATTCCTTCTGGTTTGTATGATTCGAATTCAGAACAAACGAAACAAACAGTTTCTATTAGGCCAGGAGTTGCGAGGATAAGAAAGTAACCTGATAATATTCGATAGCCTGCTTGAGGCCGGCGATGTCGGCGTGCTCGGACTCCCAGGTGGCCTGGTCGTAGGACAGGTCGCGCCACTTCACCAGGTAGTACGTGGTGCACGATCAGCCAACTGACCTGATAATATTCGATAGCCTGCTTGAGGCCGGCAATGTCGGCGTGCTCGGACTCCCAGGTGGCCTGGTCGTAGGACAGGTCGCGCCACTTCACCAGGTAGTACGTGGTGCACGATCAGCCAACTGACCTGATAATATTCGATAGCCTGCTTGAGGCCGGCGATGTCGGCGTGCTCGGACTCCCAGGTGGCCTGGTCGTAGGACAGGTCGCGCCACTTCACCAGGTAGTACGTGGTGCACGATCAGCCAACTGACCTGATAATATTCGATAGCCTGCTTGAGGCCGGCGATGTCGGCGTGCTCGGACTCCCAGGTGGCCTGGTCGTAGGACAGGTCGCGCCACTTCACCAGGTAGTACGTGGTGCACGATCAGCCAACTGACCTGATAATATTCGATAGCCTGCTTGAGGCCGGCGATGTCGGCGTGCTCGGACTCCCAGGTGGCCTGGTCGTAGGACAGGTCGCGCCACTTCACCAGGTAGTACGTGGTGCACGATCAGCCAACTGACCTGATAATATTCGATAGCCTGCTTGAGGCCGGCGATGTCGGCGTGCTCGGACTCCCAGGTGGCCTGGTCGTAGGACAGGTCGCGCCACTTCACCAGGTAGTACGTGGTGCACGATCAGCCAACTGACCTGATAATATTCGATAGCCTGCTTGAGGCCGGCGATGTCGGCGTGCTCGGACTCCCAGGTGGCCTGGTCGTAGGACAGGTCGCGCCACTTCACCAGGTAGTACGTGGTGCACGATCAGCCAACTGACCTGATAATATTCGATAGCCTGCTTGAGGCCGGCGATGTCGGCGTGCTCGGACTCCCAGGTGGCCTGGTCGTAGGACAGGTCGCGCCACTTCACCAGGTAGTACGTGGTGCACGATCAGCCAACTGACCTGATAATATTCGATAGCCTGCTTGAGGCCGGCGATGTCGGCGTGCTCGGACTCCCAGGTGGCCTGGTCGTAGGACAGGTCGCGCCACTTCACCAGGTAGTACGTGGTGCACGATCAGCCAACTGACCTGATAATATTCGATAGCCTGCTTGAGGCCGGCGATGTCGGCGTGCTCGGACTCCCAGGTGGCCTGGTCGTAGGACAGGTCGCGCCACTTCACCAGGTAGTACGTGGTGCACGATCAGCCAACTGACCTGATAATATTCGATAGCCTGCTTGAGGCCGGCGATGTCGGCGTGCTCGGACTCCCAGGTGGCCTGGTCGTAGGACAGGTCGCGCCACTTCACCAGGTAGTACGTGGTGCCGTCGCGCGACGTGCGGTGGTTCAGCACGCGGTGCACGATCAGCCACTCGGGCTTCACGCCGTATCTGCACACACGATCTTAGTTCAACAACATATTTACAAAAAAAACTAATTAATCCATTCAACAACAAAATTTCAATCCACAAAACCATTGCCACAATGACAGATAAGGACAAAACACATCGTGATTAACTGATTAATGATTATTAATAACGGCATTACTCTTTAACACGTTCGACGCCGGTGACACACATATGTGACCGAAAAAACTGTACTCCTATGCCAGTGACACACATACGTGATCAAAGTAATCTTATTCTTATGCCACTAGCATTAACCAAGTTCTCACTCCTATGCCACTGGCATAGAAATGCGAACGTTTTTGACACAGTGCTGTGTCGCCGGCATAGGAGTACAATCTTTTCGGTCACACATGCGTGTCACTGGCATAGGAGGATTTCTATCAGATAATTTCGATCGGCATAGTATAAGCACTTAGTGAAACAGTACCGGAGGCGAACGTGTTAAGAGGTTTGAAGAAACCTTACAATGTTAAATTCTGTAAGATCACACAAGTTCTAAAACATCATCAAGAAATAGTTAACAATGACTACTCGTAGTTTTGATTTTTAAACGGTTTTTATTAACTTCACCGCGTATCAACTGTCGTCGATGCTTCAAATCTTGTGATCGATTTTTCTACCACTTCTACTGCACCGAAATCAATAAAATTTGGAACTCTTATCAAGTCCCCATGACAATGCAATATTATAATATTTGTATCCTTGTATCCTCAAAGCCTGATGCTGCAGACGTACTGCTTACCTAAACCAAGAGTGTTAGACGCGTGAAAATGAAAGTATAGCATGTTTGGCATAATCAAATACTAACAGCCTGATCTTGACTTCCAACTCCTCACTCCTGATGCTGCAGTACTGCCTACAATAACTGCAAGGTTTATCTTTTATCGATATCTTGATTTTAAAGAAGTTCTTTAGATATTAAGTAGAAACGTGCCAATTTAATACTAACGTCCAACTCCTCAAATCTGATACTCCAGTGTTACTGCCTGCCACAACCGCTAGGTTTAGCGATATGTAGATTTTGAAGTACTGCTTTAGATATTTGGTAGAAACATACGGATTTCATTATCATCATCATCATCATCATCATATCAGCCGAAAGACGTTCACTGGTGAATATAGGCCTCCCCCAAAGATTGTCACAAGGATCGCCCCTGTGCCACCCGCATCCAGCGACCTTCACCAGGTTATGAGTCCACCTTGTGGGGGGCCTACCCATACTGCGCCTTCCGGTACGTGACCGCCACTCGAGGACCTTACGGCCCCAACGGCCATCGGTTCCACGCGCGACGAGCCCCGCCCGCTTCAGTTTAGCGATTCGAAGAGCTATATCGGTTACTTTGGTACTGGTATGGATGGTCTCATTTCTAATCCGGTCTCGCAAAGAGTCTCTTAGCATAGGCCTCTCCATTGCCCTTTGGGTGACTTTGAGCCTTCTTATGAGGCCCATTGTAAGCGACCACGGTTTAGTAGAGTATGTCATTATTGCGGCCCCCCGGCTGATAGACTCATAGGGTCACGGCTGATAGGATGACAGCGGGAGTGGTTCGCGTAGGGCGAGCCGTCGAGTCTGCGGCCCTCCAGCTGATAGAGTGACAGCGTGAGTGAATCGCGTAGGGCGAGCCGTAGGGCCTGCGGCCCTCCGGCTGATAGAGTGACAGTGTGAGTGGCTTGCGTACGGCGGGCCGTCGGGCCTGCGGCCCTCCAGCTGATAGAGTTACAGCGTGAGTGGATCGCGTAGGGAGAGCTGTCGGGCCTGCGGCCCTCCAGCTGATAGAGTGACAGCGTGAGTGGATCGCGTAGGGCGAGCCGTCGAGCCTGCGGCTCTCCGGCTGATAGACTCACAGCGTGAGTGGTTCGCGTAGGGCGGGCCGTCGGGCCTGCGGCCCTCCAGCTGGTAGAGTGACAGTGTGACTGGATCGCGTAGCACGAGCCGTCGGGCCTGCGGCCCTCCGGCTGATAGACTGACGACATGAGTGGATCGGGTAAGGCGAGTCGTCGGACCTGCGGCCCTCCAGCTGATAGAGTGACAGCGTGAGTGGTTCGCGTAGGGCGAGCCGTCGGGCCTGCGGCCCTCCAGCTGATAGAGTGACAGCGAGAGTGAAACGCGTAGGGAGAGCCATCGGGCCTGCGGCCCTCCAGCTGGTAGAGTGACAGCGTGACTGGATCGCGTAGCGCGAGCCGTCGGGCCTGCGGCCCTCCAGCTGATAGAGTGACAGCGTGAGTGGATCGCGTAGGGAGAGCCGTCGGGCCTGCGGCCCTCCAGCTGATAGAGTGACAGCGTGAGTGGATCGCGTAGGGAGAGCTGTCGGGCCTGCGGCCCTCCAGCTGATAGAGTGACAGCGTGAGTGGATCGCGTAGGGAGAGCCGTTGGGCCTGCGGCCCTCCAGCTGATAGAGTGACAGCGTGAGTGAATTGCGTAGGGCGAGCCGTCGGGCCTGCGGCCCTCCAGCTGATAGTGTGACAGCGTGAGTGGATCGCGTAGGGAGAGCCGTCGGGCCTGCGGCCCTCCAGCTGATAGAGTGACATCGTGAGTGAATCGCGTAGGGCGAGCCGTCGGGCCTGCGCCCTCCGGCTGATAGAGTGACAGCGTGAGTGGGTCGCGTAGGGCGAGCCGTCGGGCCTGCGCCCTCCGGCTGATAGAGTGACAGCGTGAGTGGGTCGCGTAGGGCGAGCCGTCGGGCCTGCGCCCTCCGGCTGATAGAGTGACAGCGTGAGTGGGTCGCGTAGGGCGAGCCGTCGGGCCTGCGCCCTCCGGCTGATAGAGTGACAGCGTGAGTGGGTCGCGTAGGGCGAGCCGTCGGGCCTGCGCCCTCCGGCTGATAGAGTGACAGCGTGAGTGGGTCGCGTAGGGCGAGCCGTCGGGCCTGCGGCCCTCCAGCTGACAGAGTGACAGCGTGAGTGGTTCGCGTAGGGCGTGCCGTTAGACCTGCAGTCATCCGATTGATGAGACGAGAGTATGAGTATACCCCTCGGGTTTGCGTAGGGCGTGCCGTCGGGCCTGCGGCCCTGCGGTTGATAGGCTGACAGCGCCGGTGGTATGCGTAGGACGTGCACTCGGACCTGCGGTCCTCCAGTTGATAGACAGAGAGTGTGAGTCTCTCGGATGTGAATCCGTAGTGCGTGGCCGTAGTGCCGTCGGGCCTATGGCCCTCCGGTTGATAGATTGCATGGATTGACCCTTATGGCCCTCGGTTCGCGTCGGACTTTCCATCAGACCTGCGGTCCTCCGGTTGGTCGACTGACATAATGAGTTTATATTTTATAGTCTCGAAATTCGACTTGTATAATGTGTACAATATAAAAATTTTAACTTAATTTTCTCAATAAACCAAATTGATTGATATATTCCTTATTGTCAGATCTCTGTTATCTAAGGTACTTATTGTATGAATAACACGTCCAATTGAGAAACTTCGGGCATTCAAGCTTACATTAACCACGGCTAGCCTTTGGTTTTCATTTGTCGATCGAGATATTTAATAACATTTTTTTAGTGTCGGATTTCTAAAAATATCTATTCAGCAGGGATTCGCCTCCCGTCACACATAAAATAATGTCTATTACGCTTACATAATATTTGTCGTGATTCGTGATGAAAGGGCGAGAGTATAAACGCTACTTAGCATGCATAATTGTACTACATATTACAAACAACATCTTTGATCTAGAATAAGTAGGTATATTATCGGAAATTAAATTAACAATTGCACTAAAAACTTGAAAATAAAATAATTAAAAAAGTTTTAAGTTAAACGGTTTTTATTGCACCAAAAACTAGAAAATAAAAATTAGTTATAACTAACCGTAGATGCAACTTTCTGTAGATTACTCACGTCAAACTATTAACACTGTAGTCTTCCCAAGTCGGATACTGAAAGCCACGTTTAGCCTCTATGTCAGTGGATTAAGCGTTACCTAATCGGAAACTTTTACCGAACTAAAATAAAAACGTGGGGCGTTATTATAAAGAAACATACAAGTTCAAAATATATGTAGTTGCTTTAATTTTGCAATTAATCATATATCTGTTCCATCACTTCTACGGAGTTAAATAGCTTTTATCGAGGCCAGAACAAAACTTATTACACTATTGCTGTCTTGATTTCTATGTGTGTTCTTAAATAACTATAGTGACTTAATCACAATTGCGTACGCCCCACGTTTTTATTTCAGTTGGGTAAAAGTTTCCGATTAGGTAACGCTTAATCCACTGACATAGAGGCTAAACGTGGCTTTCAGTATCCGACTTGGGAAGACTACAGTGTTAATAGTTTGACGTGAGTAATCTACAGAAAGTTGCATCTACGGTTAGTTATAACTAATTTTTATTTTCTAGTTTTTGGTGCAATAAAAACCGTTTAACTTAAAACTTTTTTAATTATTTTATTATGTGTAAAATATCTTTATTTTTACTTTAGTAAATGGATGTCATATTATGTTCTTGATAGTTATTTCCAGTTTTTCTACCGAGCTACACATCCAAACGTAATTTAGACTCACAAATTTTACCAGGTTTACAATTTGTCAGTTTTAGATGTCAACTGACTTTAGTTGCTTAACCCTTCATAGGGTTGTAGTAGTATAGTCCCTACCTTATTTTGAAACTTATTCTGTCACTATGGGTCAAAGCCTGTGGAATTTAAGTTTGACTCATACCACGCGATTATACGCAAGCGGGCCGCATCCCTGGCGAGACGAGTGCGCGGCAACACTAATAGCATTCTGTCCATCGTGAGCGGCAGGCTAGACTGTACTTTTCAAAAATACTGGATGCAGCTCCATGGTAAGCCCAGTCTGGTATGTAGCTCCCATAGTTTTTAATTTAATTTTTGTTTGTTTGTACTAACCCATTTTATTATTAATATTATTCTACCACCCCCACGAGGTGGACCGATGACCTGGTCAAGGTCGCAGGAGTCCGCTGGATGCGGGTGGCGCAGGACCGGTCATTGTGGCAATCTTTGGGGGAGGCCTATGTTCAGCAGTGGACGTCTTTCGGCTGATATGATGATGATGATTATGATGATTATTATTCTACCAAACTTTGTATCATCTACTAACAAAATATGGACCGCGGTCTGCAATAAATTATTTCAATTTCAATACCCTATTAACCCTATTAATTATGCCGAGATACAGACGCCACGCGTGATTATTCAAGCGAAATTGAACTTTACGGCGTTTCACGTAAGTTCCTACAGCATTGGCGTAGCTGTCAGCCAGTGCCGTCATAGGCGTCGTAGTCACGATTTTCTGTTGTCGTCTATGGGCATATTCACTTCTAGGGACACCCAATTAGCTTCACTCTCACAAGAAAGTTAACTTCGATGTCAGCTTTGTAACGACAATTAAACATGAAATATTTACGTAAATCCACTTTATTCGTGTTTTTACATTGCATATACGCGTATTCTTTCTGGATTAAGTGATAAAAAACATATTTTTGTTAGTTGTGAGAGTTAGGTGTCCCTAGAAGTGAAAATGCCCCTATGGCCGACTGTGGCGGTGAAAAGGTTAAAGGTTATTTTCCGACTAACCTGTAGTATTTCTCCTCGAGTGCCTTCTCGTCCGAGTCTTGTCCCTGCTTCGTCTTGAGCCGCTTGTAGCGGCCGTCCTGCTCGTCCAGCGGCTCCTCTAGCTTCGGCGGCTCTTCCGTGTCGTACTTGCGCATGTAGTAGCGGTACATTAGCGGGTGGAACACGTCCAACTGGAAATATCATTACATTTTTGTAAGCAAAATTGTCTTGAGCTTGACAAATATGAGATCTTAGGTGCATGCTCTGCTCTTAGTTGAGTAAGGGTTGGGAATCGGCTTAACCCGGCTGAAAAAAGGTTTTTTGTCGACGGTATAAGAGCGACAAATCCGAAGTCACGTCGGCCGAGCCGATACATGCTGATCGACGTCTTTTTCGCTCTTATGCCGTGGACATAAAGAGTTTTGCGCCTGGCTTAAGCCGATTCTGCGTCGATTGATTTGAAGAGATCTTAAGGATATGAATATCAAACATTTTGTACTTGTAGATTTTTTTCCTTCCAATGAGACAAGATATATGTATATAACATTGCGTGAGCCATTGTTCTCATAGTCACATAAATCAATTGGACAGTACATTTAAGTCATGAATACTAGCATTTTACACCAGGATATCCACATTAATTCCTAAAGGTTGTAAAGAGGCGTAACACGGAATTAATAGGAAATTAACCGCAGACATTATGAACTCTATTGCTAACGTGTCAAGAGTTCAAACAAAACGTATATTTTTCGCCAGCTGTGAAAGGGTTAAGGTTTAATACCATACCTGTAGCTCGGAGATCCAGCTGCAATGCCAGTACGAGCGCTCGAGCCACTTGACGAAGAACTCTCGCGAGCGCGGAGCCTTCGATTTGGCCGACGGTTCTTTCCAGCGCCATGTCAATATCTTATTCACTTTGCCTTCTATGCCGGGACACTGCGAACGATAATGTATATGTTACAGATAATTTATTATAAGTATCGTTATTTATTATAAGGAAGTAGTTAAAAGCAGAACAATTAAGGTTTGTTTACTGTACTGAATAGGTGTACAACTCTTCCCGCGGATGTCATAAGAGTCGACTAAGGGATTGAAGACTGACCACTGTTGGGCAGCAGCGTCATCATAGTGGACAAATTACTGCCATTGTCGATCCGTTTGCCCAACGTGGCGATTATGGGCATTTACCTCCTAGTGCGTCTATACGCATACATAGTTAATAGGAGAGGCCTACGTCCAGCAGTGGACTAACATAGGATGATGATGATGAGATACATTGTATAGTTATTAGGAGAGGTCTACGTCCAGCAGTGGACAGTTATAGGCTGATGATCTGATGTGTGTACTGAATTACAATCAAAAATACGAAACTAAGTGAAGAAATGTAATTGTATAGTATGGTAAGTCTTAGTACTCACGCTGCACCGTGGACATTTCCACTCCCCGTCAGGCACCTCTTCGAGCGGCGGGTTGAGACAGAAGCGATGGTAAGCAGATGGGCAAGAGTCACAGCACAGGAGCTCGCCTCCGTCCTTGCAGATCCTGCGTATCAACAAGTTCAGAAGTTTTCATATAGAATATGAGGAGCGAGACATATCTAGCCTCGTCCTGCCCGTCATACTAAGTTTGAAAGATTGAAATTCAAACCTAATGAGTTTGAAAATATAGTCGCTTTTCTTTTGTTCTACATATTCGAATATGTCCTTTATAATATAAATCACATTGTGCAGGACGAGGCTACAACCAAATAGGACATTTTATGCTCAGGGAAACCAAGGAAGTGCTGTTTTAAATAACTTCTGGAACAGGCAGATTGACCCTCATTTCTCGTTGAGATATATTTTGGAAGCCCTGTAACATAGTTGACCTGATGACATTAGCTAGTACCTCTTGAATAGCAGGCGTCCATTGGTTTCTGTTGTAGTTTATCATAGAACAGATGGTCACTATGAAAAAATTGTTAGTGCTTCCTACAAATATCATCAACATCCTAATATTCGGTAAAGCTAAGTCTAATTGCTGGCGTCTCTTATACATTTCGATAGTGACCCTGGTCAAGGTCCTTGCAAGTCAAAAAATTACACGCCAATCTTTCCCAAAGAGAGCAGACCTAATTACTACTGCTGATCAACTGTATCTTTTTCGTCCCTTCATAAGAAGAATTATAAGGGTCAATCACTTTTTTTATGTTGTTATTCTGTCACATCACCCAGGGGACAACAGTGTGATAGTTTGCAAGGGGTAAGTGTCCTACATTGTCTACTATCATGATTAGTGGGTGACCCACCTTGGATACACTTGGTAACTGTCAAAAAATTCAAAGTTTTCACAAATTTAATGCCATTAAACTGTGAATTTAAGGGTGACCCAGGAGAACGTAACCATGGCAACGAATGACATAACAAAGTGATTGACCCATAAAGACAGGTACAGACCTGCAGAACTCCTGATGCTCGTCATCATCGTCCTGATCCTGGTTGCCTTCGGCCTCGCAGTGGGGACAGGACCAGCGGCCCTCGGGAGTCTCCTCCAGCTCGGGCTCCAGACACACGAGGTGGTAGGCGCGGGGGCACGTGTCGCAGAGTATGATCTCGCCGCCTTGTTGGCACACCTGGTTTGTGTCAAGTTGAAGCAAAATTTAATTTAAATCTCTACAGGCTTACCCGTCTGTGAATGACGTGATCATGCTTACATGATCATGCTTACATGATCACGTCCCCCACGATCCCCTTACCACTGACGTGACCTCAAACACCTGTCCATTACCTTAGTACCTTAGTAATGGACCATTACCTTAGTACCTTAGTAATGGACCATTACCTTAGTAATGGACCATTACCTTAGTAATGGACAGGTGTTTGACGTCACGTCAGTGGTAAGGGGATTAAAGACCTATGATAAATCACAGTCTGCCTGCGACCACGGGTGTAACGTCATGCCCGAAACGTCAGGATATAATTAAACGTAAGTTTACGCGATTAAGACCCGTTTGTCTGTAAAATATGAGTGATAATCGTGAAAGTTTAAATCAATATACCTATGATAAACTTTCATTTTTATTACACTTGTAACCTTGTCAGTTACAAGCATCGTTAGCGACCATGACATAATAAACTTTCCGGAAAAGGATTTTTATTGTATTCGAAACAAGTATATTAATCTAGTAATTGGAGTTCGGGGCCAACGAAACTACGACAGATGCGTTATTGTCAAATCCGTCAAAGTCTCTTATGTCGTTGTCAAATAAAGTTTTCAGGTTTCCACAACCTTTTTGTTATTTTATTTATTTATTTAAAATGATTCCTAATAAAAACATTATATACCTGTGTAATGTTTGTACGCCTTTTTGTTTAATATGGCTGTCACAACTAGAATTTTCTTAAAAACACGTAAATACCTAAAAACTTTTATTTTCTCTTAACTAACATTGATATGACAAATTTTTCTTGTAAAGAACAAAGAGAATAAAATCACTACGTTGGTAAAGAACTCAAAATGATAAGAGCCAACGTTTCAAAGCCTATTTTAAAAAGAAGTTGAATTACCAGTGAACGCATACGACAGCGTGCCATATTTTTTAAGACAGTAGGTATGGTTAAATTACTAAGCAGTATATAGTATATATAATATAGTATTTTATGCAACCTTTGTTTAAGAGAGGTCAAAAAAGGTGAGTGGCGTGGGTAACAATTTGAGGCGAAGCCGAAAATTGTTATTAAAGTCGCCACGAGCATTTTTTGACTCAGTTAAACAATGTTGCATACAATACTTTTTTTATGACCAGACATTTATTTTTAAATAAAATTGTAAATCTTAGAAATATTCTTAGTCAAACACAATTTTATTAATATTATATCAAGGTCGGGCGGGAGACGTCAAAATTAAAAAAGAAAGCTCCTCTATGGTTTACTGTTCATCAGTAGTATCTCGGCTTTTATGGGAGTGTACTCGATTTTTACCCAGGACTCAGGAGGATAAGTGATGAAGAAGACAAATAAAAAATTAAATACAAAAAATGCTTTCATTTTACATTTTCACTTTCCCATAATTTTAACCCGTAATAAGGCACCCCTGCCTAATTACGGGTTAGTAGTATAGTACTTATACTGCTTAGTAACTTTGTTACTAATAATTGCGGATAACTAAGTTTTTATTAAAATATCTTATATTTACGTGAAAATAAGTAAATAATATTGTTTCTATAAAATAAAGAATTAAAATTACCAATAAATAACATATCTCAACGTCTGTTTTTAGAAAATAAGGATTTACTATTGTAAGAACATTTCATTGTTGTGGCAATATTTTCGTAGATTCTTTGGCCTCGAACTCCAGTTACTAGATTATGCCCACCCAGAACCCCAAGCCATTAGAGAACTACGTCAAAGTGACGTTCTTATAATCAGATTGTAAGAAATCTCTTATTGTCAAACCGCGATTAGAATGAGATTCAAAAGTATTATAGCAGTAGTATCGGCGATTAGAATGGGGTTCGTCAATCTAGGATATATTCATAGTTTAAGTGCAGAGACTTACAGACAATAGATTAATTAATCACTTGCTACATCTATAAACAACTATTTTCTTGGTAAATGTTGTGTCATTTGTTGTGTCAACAGTACTTTCGAATCCCCTTCTGATTCCGGTTTGATTGCACTACTTGAGATTATGACAAGGTTCTAAATAGCATAGGGTTCGAATTAGTTATTGTAGTTAACCCGGCGGGAGTGTGGCAGGGTATGTCAATATATTTAGAGTTTATTTTTGTTTAGCTTTTTTTCACCACACTCTCGCCGGGTTAACTAATTCGAACCCTATGTTATTTAGTAATAAGAGCTATATACCTCGCAATAGTCCTGGTGCTCCTGCTCGCCCTCGGCGCCGTCGGGGAACTTGTTGGTGGTCTTCAGCTTGTTCCGCTTCTTCTTGCTCTTGTTGCCTATCTTGGTCTTCGCTTTCTTTCTCGGCGCCTGAAATTTATATGTGATGTTCAAACAACAGATTTTGATAAAAGAATTAAACGAATGATACGTAGGGATACCTGTTTAGTAAAGGATACGTATATATTTACTGAATAAAACTGACTCAACTTAGACATTAAGACTGCTATTTGGTATAGATAAATTGTTTACAAAATTTCAAATTGTATGAACCATTTTATCCTCCTGCCTTTAAGGGTAGGCACGAATTTATAAAACTTGTATCTATGGCGGCGAACATTTTTTTCATAATACGTCAAGCGTGCCTTACGCCATAGAATATGATGACACGCCTATCGTGTCATACGCCATTCGTTAAAAACATTCATGACACGCCTGGCGTGTCATCCGCACTGAAACGGTTAATCTTTTAGTCAATGTCAATAAGTCGGTCAAGTCTACTCGGTGTAACCGGCCTTCACTCCACAAGTTGGTAGGCCATTCAACACGCTCGAGCCCTACGTTTGTCAGACATACCGGTGCGGGCTTGGCGGGCTCGTCGGCCTCCGCCAGCATCTGTTCGAACTGTCCTCGTCCACCTGTGACGTCACATACCGGCGTGGAGTCTATGGTCGGGGCGGGGTCGGGGGCGGGCTGCGGCTGCGGCGCGGGCTTGGCGGGCTCGTCGGCCTCCGCCAGCATCTGCTCGAACTGTCCTCGTCCACCTGTGACGTCACATACCGGCGTGGAGTCGTCGGCCGGGGCGGGGTCGGGGGCGGGCTGCGGCTGCGGCGCGGGCTTGGCGGGCTCGTCGGCCTCCGCCAGCATCTGTTCGAACTGTCCTCGTCCACCTGTGACGTCACATACCGGCGTGGAGTCTATGGCCGGGGCGGGGTCGGGGGCGGGCTGCGGCTGCGGCGCGGGCTTGGCGGGCTCGTCGGCCTCCGCCAGCATCTGCTCGAACTGTCCTCGTCCACCTGTGACGTCACATACCGGCGTGGAGTCGTCGGTCGGGGCGGGGTCGGGGGCGGGCTGCGGCTGCGGCGCGGGCTTGGCGGGCTCGTCGGCCTCCGCTAGCATTTGTTCGAACTCCGCGTCCGACTCTGAGTTGGCGCCCGCGCTGCCTTCCGGGTCCTCCTCCTGTGACGAATGGATCTAAATAAGTTTGGGAAGTCGCACTATTAGATATTTGTACATCGTAGTTATTTAAAACGTTAATTTGTACCACCACCCGTGCAAATAAATGTTTTTCTGATGCGGCGCTAAAAATTAAAGCGATTATTTTGCGTAAGAAAACAATTAGCCTCATAAGTCCTGGTGTATTAAAAACAATTCGAGGCGTACAATGCAAATGGAACTCTATTACTAATACGCCAAATTTCAATTCAACTATTGGTAATTTGTGTTTGTTTAAATACACGGGGACTTACAAGGTTAAAGCACGTTCATAGTTTTTTTTCGAATAGTAAAATTTTCTACATTCATAGAGCACAATTTCACCCAAAAACAGCAATTGCTCGAGATGAAACAATCCCACAGCACAAAATAAAGTGATCTTTAATATTATTATTGGTATACTCTTGGGTGTCTCGTTCGTTTTTCGTCACGTTCCTAAATTTGTCCGATTCTGCTTTCGTCACCCATTCTTTATTCCCAAGACCCAAGAGACCCAAGAGTATACCTTATTATTAACTTAGGTTTTTCAATTCAAACATCTACAAAATAAGAAAAAAAAACATTTAAAATTGGCTTTTTTAAAAAAGATCTGGCTTTGAGAATGAAGGGAACCAACATCTCAGTTAGTGTGGATTGTAAAATCTACATTATAGATGTGCCTAGCTTAAAGCAAAAGCATGTAATGATAAAGCATATGATAGTGGAAGTGGAACTCACACTGCTAGTCCGCTTGCGCTTGCTGAACTTGATCTTGAGCGTGGGCACTTTAGGCTTGCGGCCGGGCTTGCCGCGCGCCGCGTGCTTGGCCTTGCGCCCGCGCTTGCGCGGCGCCGGCGTGCCGTCGCTGTCCGCTTCCTCTTCTTCCTCTTCCACGTCCTCTACTGTGTCGTCGTTCTGGGGGAAACGGTGTGTTAGTGACGAGCCCATGTTACGGAACCAAATGTGACTGTCTTTGGGAAATGTCCCACCTTGTCGATATGGAGTTACGAGTAGTTCCAAATACTACAGTTCATACGCAACAAAGTGGACCGTTTTTACATATGTATCAAATTTACAACCTATGGATTTATATGCCTTGCATCAACCAATAGTAAATATTCCGTGAAAACATGAATGACTATTTCTTTACAATTTTTATAATATAAAAAAGTAACAAACTACAATAGGGATGATGACTATCATCATCAGCCAATTGACGTCCACTACTGGACATAGTCCTCCCCCAGAGAGTTCCACAAAGATCTTTCGTGAACTGTCCGCATCCATTGGATACCCGCAACCTTTACCAGGCCGGGAAGGCCCCCCACAAGATGGATGATGACTATAGTTAAAATAAACTATTTAACATTATGCACGACATAATACACGAAGAAATGATTACTAACATGTAGATTGCAGTAATTTCTGTACAGAACTTCTATTTAATAAATTGAAAAGAGTAGGTCATTCGGCAATACTCAAACCGTCACTTTTGAGTATTTCATTTATAATTCCATAGTGGTGATCGTTTTAACAGTTTCAAAAAAGATGCTGGTTTGACTTATCATGCCTATTATAAACTTTCTTACCTTTGTCTCCTTAGGCGGACGCCCAGGCCTCGCCTTAGGCACGTAGTCGGACGCCGTAGAAGTATTCGTGTTCTCTTCTGAACCCATGTTGGAGCCCCCCGGGTTGGGGTTACTCTCGCAGAACAGGCGCCATTTGGCGGCCACTAGCATCATCAGTTTTGACACTGGTACCTGAGTAAAATTTAAATTGTTAGTAGGTTATGGACTTCGAAATCCTGCCTCTAAAACAACTCTGTGTTTTAGATCTAGATTCGAGTGTAGCATTTTAAGTCACACGGATATAATTTTAACCGATTGAACGCTCTCACTTCAAAATGTGGCCTTTCACGCTAGTATCCTGAATAACGAATATAATCTTTCTGTTCTGTCAGCAGTAGTTTAGGTGTAGCTGGCGTGGTAAGCACGACCTTTAGCATTTTTGGCGTTCAAAAGGCAATGAAATCAAGACTTATTATATGCTCGCTCGCTCATTTTTACATAATACAAATGATGCGAAAGGGCTAACAAAAATGTAAAACTTGGGCTCTAACACCGTCACGAGAAGATCATCTTCATAGTTTTTTAAATTATGGTTTTGGTGTATGAGTGAGAGTGATCCCAGTTGGCCTCATTTTAGTCCCCAAGTGCATGTTATGTACAAGTGATTTCCTGAATATAAAAACTGTGGTATGTAAAAGTATTTGGCACTGTGGCATACTGCCAGTTACTAGGCGATGTTTATGAAAATCGCACAAGTCAAACATAATTTCGCTCGGATCAGGCAAAGTTTACAAAATATTGGCACCTGTACCTGTTTTGAGAAATGTCTGTTATGTTAAGTAATGTCTAGTATTGTATTTAACCAAACCTGAGTCCTGGAAATTTATAATTTAGATATACATAGAATAGATGTATCACCAGACAATACACAACTATGACATCATTAGCATCATCTATGAAGTACAAATACTACTATAGTGGGTGGATAAACAATTCTCTCACATCACACAGGGGGCAAATGTTGCGTTTACTAGAACAAATTATCCAGCATGCTCGACTAACACTATTAGAGTGTATAACCATAGAAAGGGCACATATAACTGTTAGAAAAATTTGTTTTGTAAACAGTGACCCAGGAGAATATAACCATAGCAACGAGTGACGAAAAAGGTGATAGACCCTAGTAATAATGACCTTTGGATTCTCTTTAACCAGCAATGGACGGACGTGTTGCTGGAAAAGCTTGTAGGACGTCAAGTTCTCGAGGTCCGCGTCCGTGTACTGGATGTCCACGTCTGTGAGGCCGAAGGTGGAGCACACCTCCTCGACTGTCGGCATGCCTGGGAAATAGGGGCGTATTAGAAATTTGCATTATTTATTAAAGCAAATAAGACCGTTACTAAGATTACCTATCAAAAGTATTGGAGACATTTATTTTATTGGCTCAATAAAGTAAAATAAATATGGCAATGATATAGGCATGCTGTTAAAATTACACTGACTTTGAGCACTACTTCTTCGCAAGGAAGGATGGTGAAGGCACGTGCTTCCGTATACTCTCTCGAGCTTTTGAATATTGATGGAATAAATTGATTTGTTCCACTAACAACGGGGAATAATTACATTTAACTTGTTTTCCTGGGAAATGTTGGAATAAAAAGAGATATTATTGTATACGTAACATATAGTGAATAAACTGATGATGTCGCAAAATATTATTTTGCCCGGCGACCAGTATTTTCGAAAGGTATCGTATATCTATTTGATTGACCCAGTAATAAGGCCGACTTTGGCGGCTTTAAAATCGTTAGACTTGCTCGTCACGAAACGGTACCTTTTTTACAAGTGAGTTAGTTTTACACGTGAATGTCTAACTACCAGTATGTTTACACATAGAGTATTTCCATCTGCGAACTGAGTAAAAGATTTCAAGCTGCTAGGAAAATAATTTATATTTTCTAAAAACTTTTATTTTTCCCTCGACTAATGATTATAATCTATACAAATATAAATTTACTAAGTTTCATTATTTTTTTAAATAACGCTAATATTTTTAAATCCCGAAAGCCATATAAAAACAAAGACTTGTTTCGATTGTTTTGTTGTCATCAAAAAACCGTGATCTCGGCAAGTGAGAGCGCGGAGGCTACGCGGGTACAATACCAGAGCGCTATAATTGTTACTCTAGACTCGTCGCCTCGGGTCATTGACCCCGACCTTCGGAGCACGCCAATACTTCCATTACGTTACGTTGCGGGAGCGAATCGGTAAATCATAAATCTCATAATTGCTGTCTAATGTTGGGTGAAATGGATTTCGTGTGAAGGGAAAATAATCGTGTTTGATTTGAGCGAAAAATGGGTTGTAGCAAAAAGACATGCTATTTTTTGACTACTGAGTAGCGACCTAGTTGTTACTGTACTAGGTACCTACTAGTCAGCAAAAAATGCGTGAGAAATCAATCGTTTATAATCGAACGTAAAGTTATGTCGTACGTTTCGGATATTAATACATACACAAAAAATACATATAGAATAATACTACATATTGGGTTCCAACCACTTGTAGAAGATTTACATAAATACACCATGTCACAAACTGTCCTCACTGTCAACTCATCAGGGAGTCTACCTCGAGTCACGTTCGACGTGTTGCCTTCCTATAAAGGTGGATTTAGACCAAACGAGCGAATGCTCTCTATCCCCCACTCTACGAAATCAACGAATTTCGACGAATTACGTTTTGTGTAACAAACGAGCATTCGGTCTTTTGGTCTAAAGCCACATATACACTAACTTACGAATTTACAAGTGCGAGTGAGTAACACGTTGATCGCAGTTCACGACAGGCTCTCAGAATCAGAATTGGACGCAGTAGGTGCACTGTGTTCTGCTTGCTACCGTAACCTTATACATAAATATATAATACAATATAATGGCACAAACCGCAAACACAAATCGACCCAATCCCACGGTAAGCTCAATTAAGGCTTGTGTTATGTACTTATGTACATATATCAATTTTATAATAAATAGTTATATAAGATACTTAAATACATAGAAAAGACCATGAACAGCCAGAATCTAATATCTATGTATGCCCTCGCCAGGATTATCGAAACCCCCAGTTTCGTTTATGGCGAGCCTCTGTAGCGTAGATAGTAGTTTAATAGTTGGCTATGGAGGACAACTTTGCGGCAATTGAAATTCGTCACAGACGGAAGCTTCATCATCACCAGTTTAATAATAACCAATCGGCCCAAAGTACCCATTCACAGCATCAGCTCACCCGAAACCAAGTGAGTAGCACAAGGAGTTGATGGTTTTATTTGCTCCCGCCGCCTTTGCGGGACTTTTACCTTGTCACAGCTAAAGGTGCATTACCTGTTTATAACACTGCCCAAAGTACTTATTATTTTTATCAACTCACCAGAACCCGAGTCAGAAGCAGCAGGAGTTGATGGAGTAGTATTGTGCTTGCTCCCACGGCCTTTGCGGGACTTCTTGCTCGTCATTGCGCTTAGCGCGTAGTCACTGTCACCCTCCGCTTCGATTTCCAACCCGAATTCGTCGTCCTGGACATACGAACCATTATTTACTTTCTCGTTTTATAATAACCCCCTTTATCTCCCCCCTCTGACACTGGACCTAGGTGTGCTTTTAACAATTGAAAAAATAGATTCCAGTGTAAAGTACTATCGTATCATAAATCATAAATCAATGGGGGTCCCTTAACGAAATCCTGGCCTACTACCGCGAAAATCGAAATGCGTAAATTTCGAGGATTTTTCTCTGTCACTCAAACGAAGGCGTCATTAGAGTGAGAGACAAATCCCCGAAATTTACGAATTTCGTTTTTCGCGATAGGGCCGCTGGATCCGCGGCTGCCGCTGCTAGTAAAATGAGAATGGTATTGTTACGAGACAAAACACATTTATATCAAATATGAGATGAGATGATGCATGTTTATGAAAAAGGGTGTAAGCCTTTAATACTTACCTATGAGTGTTTACATGATTATCTTTGAGTGAATTTGAAACCAAATAAATTCTTATCTGTTTTTGGTCCTGCAAAATTTGTATGCACGGTCAAAGACAAGAGTTACCTGATTACCAAGACTGTATTCAGGGGGGTCAGGTACCCAGTCTTTAACTGTACATACAAGTCATGCGATCATGTGATTTTGACACATTAAAACAATATTAATAAGTGGATTCAGCAATGTGATATATCATTGTTAGAGCTTCTTACAAGTCTTAAAAGATCATTTTAAATTAATTGTTTACACATACATGAATGTTGATAGTTGATAGGTCCCACTTTGTCAGTTACCATAAAATAGCATACACAAACAATTTATATAAAGATACAAGCAGATTGTCATTATGGTAAGCAACAGTGGGACCCTCTGCTAATTTGCATGATAACTACCTTTAATATTGTCTTAAGAAAATCATACGACATTCTTAAAAAATCACATGCATTGTTATTCATACTGATTTCAACCACTTTCAATGATATTATTATTATAATATAAATCTAGAGGACCAATGAAGGTAACTAGATGCAGCCTTGGACTTGTAAGAATAAGTATTAAAGATTCAACAGATTTCATTTTCAATTTAAAACACTAGTGACATGTGAAGGAGCTAATATTGTACTGAAATGCTTTTCAATGTTTCCTCTATATTAATCGGTAAATGACATAACAGGAGTAGGTAACTGTAATATCAAGGTAAATCATAAGGACATATTTATTAGTATTAAACTGTGCTTGACTAATTGATTTCTAAGGAAAGCATATACATTATAGTTCTGTTTTTCGAGCAGTACAAAAATAAAAAGCAATGATTGCATGCCTTTTTGAAAAAAAAAATGTCAATTATAAATAATTTACAATGATTTATGTAACTTATTTTTGCATATTTGTTATTTTATTATTTATCTTATATCAATAATATAAGAGCTGATTATTATTATGGAGCTATTCAGAACATTGCATATTAATTTAGACCTGCTGCTATTGAAATTATTATTTTTTTACTTAAATGGCAAGAATGAGGGTATAATGTGAAATTAACCCTTTTTGTATAGGGCTCAAATATTAATAACAAATGTAAAGGTTAAAATTAATTTAACCCTTAATTTGATAATGCTCAACATGCCAAGGAGGTTTGAACACAACCTGCCCTTGTTTCTGTTGATATAAAGGTTGAAATAACACACTATGGTAGAAGATAGCTTTGCATGTGATTTTAAATAGGGTGAACATTTTACAAACGGTGGGATAGCAAGATTCATTAGGAAGATGTTCACAGAATGGTTTGGAGTATTTTAACAAATTCTGTACTGATAAAAGCAACTTACATCTTCACTCTCATTCTTTCTCTTCTTCTTTTTTTTTCTGCCCTTCTTGTCTTCTCCACGGGCCTTTCTTTTCTTTCCCTTCTTCTTCTTTCTGCCATCTTCTGGGGAGTAGTCGTCATCCTCCTAGAGGAATTTTAAATTAATTAGTTCACATAATCTGGTATATAAATTATGGTAGTGGCAATGATTTATTAAGAATTCTGTTTGGTTTTGAAGATTTAACTCAAACAACAGTTACCTATGTTGGCAATTTATGAGGTAATGTAGCTCAATTTATTTGTTTTTCTTCTTATCATTATTTTTATCACTACCAATTTCAAGAAAGGTTTAATACATGTTAAAGTTTCCAAAACTGTGTTAGAACCTGCTGTGTGTAATAGTTGTTTACAAATAAACGAATACTGGCTTTCAATTTACCAAATGAAACGAGAAACCTCAATAAAATTAATTTCTTACCTTAGGTGGTGCTTCATCACTTTCCCCAGAATTTTCGTTCTGACCTTCACCTTCCTCCACGTCCTCGTCACCTAAAAACGAAATAAAATAAACTGGTCAAACCACTGCTACCATGCTTACCACCTGTCTTGCACCGGCAAATCCCTGAGAACCCAGTATTTTCCGATACACGCGCGCTCCTAGCGGTTAAGGTCACTAATCCCTTTGTTTGGCGGCGTCCATTTTGTTAAGTAGTAATGAGCAGAATTGCATGTTCTTTTCTGTCACGAACTGCCACTCACAAAATATTTACAACCCACCTAAAACTATTACACCATTAAACTGCACTAAATGACGCTTCAAGTACACATATCGCCGTTTGTTTCTGTTTGTTGTTAACACTTCAATTCAAGAACCAAAATCTTCAAAATTTTTAATTGCTTATACCGCAAGTAAACACATGATACCGCTATTCGCGGCTTACCTATGACATGCTAATAGATATTCAACATTTACCTGCAAATGAACCGTCTACTTCATCATCTGAAGCCATTTAGAACACTATTTAACACAAGCAGGGATTAAATTAGAGATTTAGGTCTAGAAAAGATAGAGGACGCGCAGTTTCGCGACAAATGGTAATTAATTCAGAAATTGATGCCGCCTTCACTACGAGGAGAAGACTGGCACTATTTGCTATCTCACTTGCACAAGAAAAAAAAAGAAATTTCAGGTATACCACACGAAAAACAAAATAATCTACCAATTATGCATTAAAATTTTGATTCAAATTCAAATAGTAGTTCTAGTCAAAAAATTGTGTTCTAATACAAACACAAATATTTTATTTACAAAAAAAGGTTAAGAAATATTAGTTCTGTTTGTGTTGTATTACTTTCTATTTAAAACACAAATCAAAACATATAGTTCTTTTTATTAGGGATTTATTAAATCTGAACATATGAATGGCAAAGCAAGAGGTGAGTTGTTGCTTACTTAAATTTTATTTTATTATGACAATATCCACTGTGACATAATGCTGTAAAAAAATAATTACAGCCCTAGACACACTTACTGCCCACATGCCCACATTGCCAGTGTGTAATGTAACCGACCAAGTGTGATAAAAAAGTAAAGGTCATTGGGCATTTTGTTCGGGCATATGACCCACTGCGTACACAGACGAAATAGGGCTAGGAATGTAGGTAAATGTAAGTGCTACTGAGTGGTATGAGTCGCATTCTTGCAAGGCATGGGAGAATTGAGGAAAAAAATAATAACGATTGTATGAACCTAATACTACCTACTTATTATCGTGTTTTAGTGTACATGAACTGCACTTTTGCACAATGACAGTCATAACCCTATTAGCGTTATTTCGGCACCCGCCACAGTTCTAGCGCGCCTGGGGTCCGCTTGGCAACCTAATCTTAAGATTTAACATACCACTATTTTTTGAGAAAATGACTGCCATTTGGCCTTTCAACCCAGAGGAAAAAACTAAGCCTTATTGAGATTAGAGACTGGTTTTCTCACGATGTTTTCCTTCGCCGAAAAGCTAGTTCTGAATATCAAATGACATTTCGTACATAAGTTCCGAAAGACTCATTGGTTCGAGCTGGGGTTTGAACCCAGAATCTTCCAGATTGAAAGACCAACATCTGCTACCCACTACGACCAGTAGGTCACAACCGTTTACGCAATTATACAATGCTGAAAGTAAAATCATTAAAAAGACTATTTCGGATACAAAAAATCGAATAACTTTTTTTTTCCCGGTTGATACACACGGAAAAATTACATATTTAGAAAAGTGAGATTTAATTTTTTATTTTAAAGTTAGTTTAGTGTCTGTACGCTAAAAATCATAAAGCGGGTCAAAAACGCCCAATGACCTTTATGGCATATATAGTCCTACAGTGATCAATTAGTAAACATCCGGGATTTTGGGAAAGCTCCTAGGCTGCACATAATTTTGGGCATTTCTCTGAGCATTTCAACAGCCGTGACTTCGGTGGCAGCCTTATCACAGGAATCCCGTTAGAGATGCAAGAACTTTTGGATATATTGGTAGACGTAATTGATTACTACCATAATATCCAAAAAATGTATGAGATACGCATGGAAATCGGGTAATAATGTCCGAAGTCACGGCGGTTCAAACGCTTAATAAGTCCCTTTTACGTCATGCTTTGGTTAGTAAGTGAGATTTTTAGTTCGCGAAACGGGCTGTAATAATTCCCACTTACATCCAAAGATGACTTAAAAAATATACCTATTGCTTTTATTCATCGGCTACATAGAAATAGAAAATTAGTTATTCGTAACACACACAGACACACAAAAAAGACATACTTAATATGTATGGCGTAGTCATAGAGAAGTGTGTCATTTTTCGTCAGGTCCAAAACTTCGGAGGGCCTACCCTAAGAAACGTTGTACAAGACACGTGCAAAGATGAAATTCGTAACTCGTGTCGATTTAAAACACTCCATTTCGGTCGTGTTTTAATACATCGCCAATCGTTTCAAATTTCATGTTTTACGTGTTAACACTTAACTGAATATTTACATTTAGACTTTGTCCTATGACAAAGGACACTCTGTATACTTAGGGACATATTATAACTACCATGGGAACTGTTTTTTTTACTGTGGTATGAGTTTGTTTATGACAGTTTTATTTTTTAACGACGTGAGACACAACTTTATGAAATATCCCAGTGATTGTTTTATTTGAGTCGTTCCATTTTATGAAATGTAAAAATATAATATGTAAAAATACAATTAAAATTATTAAAAATACGAACAACATATATATAATATTGGAACTGTTGATTAACAAGTTCCAGTTATTTTTATGTTTAGGTTGGCTAACCTGTATTTTATTTTATTTTGACGGTATGCATTTGATATTTATTTATGGCAGATTTTCTTCTATGACGCCTATAATTATCTGTGCACAAAATGCGAGCGAGATAAACAAAATTGCGAACTAGATTTAAATATTTAAATTTAATCAGTTCTGGGATGAAATACGCCATTTTAGATAAAGTTGTCTGAAAATGAACGCCTTATTAGATTATGGTACATCATCGTCGGGGAGCTCTGATGAGGATAACGAAGAATCTCCAGACGAAAAGTGAGTATTTCACTGCACCCTCTTGCACAATCATGATATTCTCACGCTTTTGTAACCTCTTTATCTATTTAGCTTTTAATTATTGAATGTGTAAATTATTAAGTAACATTTTAAGTAAATTTATATTTGTTTGCAGACCTGAAGATGCATCGAAACCAAAGTTACCAAAACCAGCACTTGGAGAGAGCTCGTTACAAACTTCCGTGTTCTCCAACCCATTCGTCGAAGCTGAATTGGCCAAGGCAGCGATACTGGAGAAACACGTTAAAATGGTATATGTTGACTTTCTATTGCTATTGAACTTATGATTTTGTAAACTAGTCACTAAATTTATCTTGTAACCTTATAAGGTCAAAGCTTTGACTTGAAACTTCTGGAGTTCTTGCTAAAACATGGACCATGAATTTGCCCTATTTACTTTTGCCAAATAACATTTCAATCTTACCATTGAAACTTAATATAAAAAAGAAGCATAGTAGGCACAAATGTAGGAAAGCTTTGTATCAAATTGTGCATACAATCGTCAAGTACATAGGCCATGACTGTTAAGGTTCCAGGCAAAGACAACACCCAGATGATCAATGGAAAGAAGATATGCTGGAACTACCGGAAAGGGAGGTGTAGATTTGGACACAACTGTAAATATGCACATGATTCTGATATTCAGAAAAGTGCTGAAGAGCTGCAAGCAGAGAAGCAGGTAATTAGTTCTGACCGAACTAGAAATTGATTGAATGTGTTGGGATTATGTGAAGGAAAATTATTATTTGCTGTATCAATATTTTAAAACCCATAGAAGAATGCTAAGTTGACAAAATTACTTTGCATCAATAAAGATCTCATGAGCACAGTTATATTGCCACAGTATCAGGGCACAAGAAATTAAAATTTTCATATTATCATTTGGACATGTTTATTTTCAGAAATTGAAGACAGTTGTTTGTGAAGGTTCAGGGACAATGAGTTCGGTTCCGCCTCCACAAGTGGTTTTAGACACCAACGAGGAAGACACATGGGAGGGAGAAACAGACAAAAAGAAGCTGAAGAGACCTGGCTTAAGTCAGGGTTTAGTGCCAGGAAAAAAAGTCCTTAAAATGTACAAAGAACAGAAAATTCGTGATGCAAATAAAAAGACTTGAATTCAGTTAAACAATTTATTTTTATTACAATATAAGTTGTATGTCATCTGCTCATCTGTGCCACCAATTTTTCATAGTGTGTAACTTTTAGAAGTATTTATTGTACAGGGCACACTTTACGTTTTACTTAAATATAAAACCAAACAATGCAATCCTGCATAGAGTATTTTGCTCCATTGAATGTAAAATCAAATAAATAACTGTACTTTTGGGCCTGAATACTTGGAGCTGGGATTATATGGAGGGCTTAGTGTGAAACCACAAGCAAACTGTTCTAGCTCTACAACCCCAACTGGAAGAAGAAAAAAAAGCTATGAATTTAATCCTTTATTTATACTATTGGACCTTTTACCACACTAGCCCCATCTATATTTATCTTTGATATCAAGTTGGTACCGAAACGTCCGGTTCCAGGTTGCTGCTTAACCCATCGAATCCCAGGCATTTGAAGTGCTTATGTACTTCCGTCACCGTAATATATGGTGACGTTGGGGCTCATAGGGTTAATAGTGCAAACGTAGCATCACATCTTACACAGGGAATTGGTCTGCGGCCCTACCGTAAAAAAAGAAATTCGTAAATTTCGAGGATTTGTCTCTCTCACTCTAATGACGCCTTCGTTTGAGTGACAGAGAAATATTTACGAATTTCGATTTTCGCGGTCGTAGGCCTGGGTCACGTTTTATAAAATATCAATTTTGCTGTTTGCTTCTCTTTATAGCCAATTTGTGCGTGCATTACAGAGGCAAACAGCGAAATTGTAAAATGTTACTTTACTATAAAACGCGACGCAGGTGTTTTAAACCCCTTACTGCATGAATAAAAAAATAAATTGTTGAAATTCAATCAATAGAGTTCAATTTTATTTATAGCGGCTATATTCTTCGTATGCAGTAAAGGGTTAAAATATATACGGTAGACTGATCGATCTGTTACAGACCACAGAGCAATATAGACCTACTTGCACGAGCATCATTTTTTTTATTCCGGTCTCCAATCTCCAACACGATTACGCGGGGTGAAAACAATCAGCACTAATGTGAATTGCAAAACCTCTTCTTTTTCCTGGACAGGAACTTGCTCTTTAAACTGAAGGCGTTCCTCGAACATTGAGAATTCGAACTTTGAATTTGTGAGCTTGGAGAGAAGACACGAAATTATGATATGAGATGAGTTTACATGTTTGCGGTAGCTTTAAGGTGCGTTTAAACCAAAAGAACTTCGCTGTTCTAGCGCCCGTTCTACGAAATCAACCAATCACGTTTTGTTTACCGATCGAATTTCGTAGAGTGGGAGGTTAGAACAGCGAATGCTCTTTTGGTTTGAACGCACCTTACCGCCGCTCTGAACTTGAATTCTTAGCGCGCTATTGCGTCGGGAGTTTTAAGTTAAATTCGCTAGCGAATTAAGGTGGATTTAGTCCAAACGAGCGAATGCTCATTCTATCCCCCACTCTACGAAATCAACGAATCACGTTTTGTGTAACGAATTAATTTCGTAGTGTGGGGGATAGAGTGAGCATCAACTCGTTTGGTCTCAATCCACCTCCACATTAGTAGAAACGTCAGTACGTTAATTGATATTATTTTGCATACTTTGCCTATTATTACGTTTGCGAGATGAAAGTGCGCTCCCATCGCGCAAAGATTTCTTTTGGCTATGGCTTCAATCTCTAAACGAGAAGAGCTCGCTGGTTGCTCATAAATTCGCCATGAGATATATCAGAGCAGCCATGGTAATGGTACTCAAAAATATTTGAACTCTGTACTCTTAACACCATGATGACAATAGAAGCCTTTCAAGACGAGTCACGTTCCACTTAACTACAAACGAGTTTGAACCTTAAACTCGGAAGATAAAGGTTGAAAAAGGTATATGGTCTATTGACATGTATTAGGTCGAGGTACTAAGCCTGCAAAAGGGGGGATGGATAAATAAATACAAGCTTCAAGGTCGCATTTTTCTTTAATCAAGAAGATAAAATGCAGATAGACATGCAATTTAGAGATTTTTACGTCCAAAAAGCTTACATGATACATTCACTTGGCGTATGATTTTACAGCCAAAATAGGTGGTATATTTATCAATCGTAAAATTACATAGCACAGCCATCTAGCTAACATAGCCTGGACCGCAGCCAAGCTCCCGGCTGAGCACAATCCGTTGGAGTAATACTCGCATCTTAATTATAAATTACACTACTGACGGCTTCAATACTTTTTAAGTTACTATAAAACGATCTTCATTTGATTCCGACACAACAAAAATATGACTTTTAGACGACATCAATTTCTACATCGATTACTTACTATGCCACACAATAGTAACTCTGTCTGTCACAAAAATAAATTATCTAGCATTGAATTTCATTGGTAAAAGGCCACTATAATTATTAGGGGCGTTTTGTACATTATCTGATTGAAGTTCAAGTTGGACCCCTAAAACGATTTCAATGAAAACTTTCTACAGTCACATTACAACACCAAGACATATAAATTTACTAGTCGATCTACAAATCAAGTTTAATGGTGGTGTTTTGATTTCATATAAATTTCATTCTATTCGAGTTTGCCTTTTTAATAAGTCTTAAAATAACAAACAAATGCTATCTTGTATCAGGTAAAATAAAACCTAAAATACTTCACAATTATCTAAATATACCGCAATAATACTAAGCCCATAATATTATTGCAATGATTAAGTACTAAAAGGTCATTTGCATGTTATATGATGATATAAACACGAAATATATTCAAATATACAACTTGTTGTAAAGGCACAAACAATATGAAACAGTTAAGCTATGTCTTAAGTATCCTGAGTCACTTTAAGTGCATTGGGTATTTCATTTGATACATACTTTCTATAAAAAATAGTTTCATTTGGCAATTTATACAATTATAAATTCATAACTAATAAGTACAAGTTTTATACATCATGTGTTTCAATATTACTGTTCCTTTTAAGATTTTAAGTTTTCGCCTGTAAAGTACAGTTTAGCAATAGAAAAAGTCAAATTATATTATAGTCCTAACATTACCTAGTACAAGAAGGTACATGAAGTCGATTTAAATCTTAAGAGCGACCTTTTTAGGAATCTTTGGTGACGGGAGATCCACGGAGTGGCCATCGAGGGCATCGTGGCGGCCGTTGGGGAGGCCCTTGCCGTTGACGCTCTCGTGGTGGCCGTTCACTTTCTCGCCACACCCGTTGACTTTCGCATGTCCGTTCAACTTTTCACCATGCCCATTGACCTTACACGCATGCCCATTGAGCTTGTCAGCGTGACCATTCAACGACCACTTAGCCTGTCCTGATAAACGAAAAGAAAACCACGTTTAACCCCTCGCGCTCTCATCTGAACACTGGCGGAATAATGTTAGTCACATCGCATAGAACACTACAGTTTCTAATATGTACTATCCCGTCGTTGTTTAGTGGCCGCTCCTAAATTCGTGTCGTCCATAATAGAGGAATCGGTCGAATTGATATCGGACAACTTATGTCCCAGAATAACAGCGTTCGTATCTGTAAAAGTACGCGTCTTTAATATTTAAAGGGCGCCTTCGCGGGGCAACAGGAACGTCACTTGCACGACACTCACTACGGTGCGGGACATCGAATAGTGCTACTAAAGATAACTGAATGAGGAGAGGTAAAATTTGTCTAAGCTAATGCTCTACACTAATGTATCTAGCTAGTCTATCACAATTACGCCAGTGTTAAGATTCCATAATTTATTATGATCATGCAAACATTTGTAACCCTAAAACATAACAATATATCTTTATAATAAAATCTCTACGGACTAACATTATTCAAGTGAGGATACAAGAGTTATCCAAACTCATCATCGGAAATTGAATATAAATTTAGTGTGTAAACGACCATCAAATTCACAGCAATATTAGAATTAGACGGGTCTTTCTCGGGTCAGCGGTGTAGGGTTAGAACAGGAAGTAATTTTAATACTTAGACCATTCAAAAGAGTTTGTTGCTATTCCAATTTCAACAAAGAATCATTTGACTTGACTTAATAAAAACAACTTAAGAAATCTATGTTTATGCAATCTTTTTTCACACATTGATTGAGCTTATATACTCAGGTAAATGTAGCTGTGAATGCGACGGCCGTGTAATTTAATTTCAGAGTGGTTTAAGCATTACGGAATATCCATTCCATCATGCAAGCATAGAACGAGATTGTTTGTGAGAACATTTCAATAGAACGAGTTATATTTTTATCCAAGTTCATTACGTTTTTATCCAAGCCATAAACCACTTTGAAACATCGTCGGTTGTCAACCAAAACTCATTAATCATCATACCTACATGAAACAAAGCTCGTATCTCAGTTCCGATTCTAATACGACATACGAGGTGTAGGGTCAGTTATTTTAGTAAGTTTTGACTGTCAACCAACAATAAATATCTTAAATATTTCTGAAATGGGTTGTATTTAGATTTAGGATGGGATGGATGAGATGACATCGGGATAATATAAAAAGCGCAACTCACCATGGCACTCAGTGCCCGCATCTTTCTGTCCAGCATAGTACCTTTTCGAGGTCTTCCAGTCTTCCTTCAGCGACAGGTTGTACATGGAGAAGGCGGGGTCGCCCGTCACCTCCCGCTCGATGCTGAGGAAGGCCGGCAATGTCGCCAGCAGCGAGTCCTGGTCGTACGCGGCGCTGTATGTCTCCAGCAACACCAGACCGCGGCATCTGTAATGCCACCAAATATTAAAACAACTGTTAAAAAAAAAAAAAAATGCAAACGACCAATTTCTTTTCAAAGACACAATCTCTACACATTCTAGGGTAGAACAAACTGTCAGTCTTCAGAATAAAATCTATTAATTTAAGTACTACATCTACTACTATGGAGTCAAGCCCATGCCAAAATTTACCTGAAGAAAGCTGAGCTGCTATTTTTGGTCGTAAATAATAATACTCTAAATAACAACAATTTTATTGACATTAGTGCATAATATATACTAATAGATAAACATATTTAATAAAAGTAACCAGAGATCACCTCAAAACTAAATGGAGCATATAAATACAACTTAGGGGGTCATAGATTCGCGCTCTCACTAATGAATTATGTGAGAGATACTGATTAATTCATTTGCAGTCATGTTTATGATCTGTGCTCAATAAAATATATAAACATAAATTTGGGGGGAGAACATGGGTAATACGCATAGGTACCATTTTGGTGTAAGACGTATCTCAGTAGGGCTGTTAATAGTGTAGAAATCCACAAATATAATTACATCTCTGTTGTAGTGACCCCACACTCAATATACGCTTCATAACTCTGTGTCTGTGTAGTGGAAGTAAAAGAGCGACAAATCACCTTGGATGCGTGGGCTGCCTGTAGACGTCCAGCTGGTAGTACTGATTGTTGAATATGAAGCACCGGCGTTTCTTGAAGATGGTGAAATGCGCATCATCGCGTTGCGGCAACATGTTCAAATAGTCCCTATGCGTGAGTTGCGTTCGCACTTCCACGGATTGACCGTTGCTGGGATGGAATTTCCGCAGCGTGTGAATATACGACCAGTGGCCCTTCTGACCACGCTTACGGAGTCGGACTTGCGCTTTGCGGAGATCACTTTGCAGGTAGTTGTGAACGACATCGAAGTCTTGGAAGGCCGGGAACGCGGTGTCCGGAGGCAGGGGTCCCTTGACGAGGAACTTGCGTTTCTTCGAGTTGACGTTGAGCCGGTCGCCGGTCTCGATGCCGATCTTTTGGCAGACGCAGGCGATGAGTCGGTTCATCTTCTTGTCGAAGTCTGTGGAGTTGTCGATTACGTCGAAGTAGGGGTGGCCGATCCAGGCGGCGGCCGCGTTGTAATCGAGTTCCCTCGCCAGCTCTACGCCTTCCGACCGGCACGCGTGGTCCTGTAAACAAACGACATTCTCGTTTACAATTTGCATGTTAAAGCTGTTGAACGAGTGATGACGTGTGCGTGTTTGTTTTTAATTTGCGACCTTGGAATGAGACATGATCATGATATGGTTATCTTCACGTGGTCATGATGTGAAACTGTCGATAAGACTTTATCGTTGCGAATATGGCTGTAAGCCAACAATTTGTCAATGTCATATTTAGTGGCATCATTGCTTGCATGCTTCACAGACTCCGTTTGAAACATAAGATCCGACAAAAAGTTATCTAGGATTAGAACCATTAACCTGGATTTACTTTGTACTTTGGTTGTAAATATTGGATTGAATAATACCAAAGAAAAATCGACCAAGATCACCAACGTCCGAGGTGGGAATCGAACCCACGTGCTCAGCTTTCGCGGCTGATGCCTGCACCGCTCTTACGCTTTAGAATAATACGTGGGCTTTTGCTAGTTCTAACTGCATAAGATACAACAATATATTTTAATAATAATTTAACTAATTGTAATTGTTAATTACCTACTCTAAGTACGTAGGTACAAAAATATATACAAACTTATCACGTTATCTTATATCGTAACATTTGTCTTGATAAAAAATCCATTAACTTTCCACACAATGGGGTTTACCCTGACTGATTGTAAGCCTTCTTGAAGGCTTAAGTCTACGATTATTATTATCAATACTATCACAAATCGGAATATTTCGGATTTGCTTATCGCGACTCGCCAAGTCAGTATTATATATGTTATGATGATTTTATCTAGAAAGTGCTATGGAGAGAGCCAAGTGCCTACGTCCTTGATGTATAATTGCAATCAGAAGTTCATAAGATTCAAAGATTGACTTAAAGACGAGTCAGAATGTAATATTATCTATCTCTTAGAGATATCATCAAATGAAACATACTCGATGTGAATGGTATTATAACGTGAAATAAAATCACGATATGCCTAATAACAACAAAACTACGAACAAAAAATATGACATTTTGCTCAACATTTTGGTGGTTGAACAAGAATACTTGAAACCACAAAAGGACATTCGGCCCATGGTATGAGCATATTACCTTCTACCAGAGATATATCTGAACCTATAAGACCCTCAAAACCTTCAATAGCGTTCTCCTGTCGCACCAGCAACGCATTTGTATCTCCGCTGGTGTAGAAATCAATAGAGCACAATTACCATCAGAAACATTTTCTGCAGCGGTAACTGCGCCATGTAAGGCTCCGAGCAGCAGGTCTTTGCGAGGCCCCTTTTGCTTTTGTCTCACCGTGAAATGTGATGCGATTTTATTTATTTGCTTGGGTTATTGCACGAGGACCCTGGCGATTGCTCTGTTCGCTGTCCATCTGCTCGTTCGTATCCAACGACATAAGAAGTATAAATCTTACCTCTGTGGAGTAGAAGTCTTCAGCGCCGTTGGCAGCGGAAACCATGTGCACGATGTGGTTGTACCGGTTGTCTCGCAGCTCCACGCTGTTCCAGCTATTAGCGTTCAACATCGCCTCCCATTTCTCCTTTGATATAACTGGAATGGAAATAATGGCGATTAGAAGAATATAGATGAGATGACACAATAACTTAATACCCTTACTACCGATTGTCAGTCTACAAAAATGTGGTCTACGACTTTGATACCCCTAAACAGAGTCGAAAAGATGTAAAACAGATTTTTTGTTGACTGTACACTATACTGTGAAGAAACTTCGGGTCCTAGAAATAGAGTGGTGTAGGACTTAAAATACATGTAAAACATTGTGAAATGGGGAAGGGCCTCATGGTGGAGTTCTTATCTTATTATTATAACAATGCTACGAAGCAACTGCTTTAGATCTTGAACATGTATCCCAGGTACTTGATTTTGTTATGAGTGTAATGACGCATTATTATTGGTGAGTCAATGTGTCCTATTCCTATACTATAAACTGTCCTATCCCCTGTAAGGGCTGTAGGGGATTTCCCGATCCCTTAGTAGCAGGTTTCATAATGAGCTTTGGTTGTCAGCAGACGATATGGACTTGCTAGCCCATGTTAAATCGTTGGCCCTAGATTGTGAAAGTGGGACTAAAGTATATACATATACAGCACTAAACATATGAAATAATACTATGAGCAGCCTCCAACAGGCCCCAGAGGCCACGTGTGCATCGGTAGAAAGCATTCAGTTGTTTAACCACGTCAACCGGTCCCGGCTCAACAACCTTGAACCGGCCACCTGGCCTTAAAATATACAAATATATGGGAACAGTCATATAACTTAGCTCATAATATTTATTATGCAGAACTTGTATAGCTTATAGCTACTGTTATTATTAGAACTTCGTCTTCGAAGTCACGGGAACAAATACATGTATTTGCGCTCATTACATAAATACATATCGAGATTATTTTTTGCACTATTTGTTATGGAAAGAAAACGAATGAGTAAGACCACTAATTCTATGTACTCATTAGTAAATATTAATCTTTGAAATCTCGTAAATGTGAATCTTTAAACAATAAAGCAGAATCTTGTACGATTACGGTTGAAAACATGGAAAATTAATTCACTGACATTTGTGACTTTAACAGTCGTTAAATGTTAACAGGATTTTGTTTTATCAGTTGTAGGTACATCTATTTGTCGTGTTGAATCATAAGTACCTATAAGATGAAGTATGTGCAAATGCAAACCACAATAAAGCGGAGAGATAACGTTATAATAAAATCGACATTCCTATTTATTTCATTTCTACCGCATCGAACTAGATATTCATTAGACCCTTGTATCTAATAGATTACGTACAAACTGCGTCAGTGAATATAATAAACACGAAGTCACTTCAGTACCTTATCTCTTTACTGTCTAGTCATACCTGTCATAAGCTGTACAAACCAATAAAGATCAACTTATCTCAAAATATACACCCCACCGTGTGGGTTTTCCAGTTGAAGACAGTAACATTACTATGCTTTATTTTAATCCTTAAACGCACAATACTGAGTAGTTAATTCCTGCAAGTAGAGATGTTAATGAAAACTTACATGCACTCGCGTCCATAGCTCCCCTGTCGCAGATGATGAGACAGTTCCGCTGGCACGTCCTGCCCAACTCGAAGAATGTGTTCTCGATCTGAATCATGGTTTTCAGTAGGTTCTCTTGGAATTTTGTCGCTGGAACAAGGAAATTTAAGTTCAAAATAAGGAAAACACTACTAATTTGATAGGAATAGCTGAATTTGTTGCAAAATTTGTCAGAACTATCCAAGATTATTTTAGACAGCTCATTGGAACTTTACTTTTCCTAAAGGACCGTTGTCGTACCGTGTACAGTAAAGCGTCATAATCATAATGAAAATATGTGAGTGAGTTTAGTAAAACGTCCCACTTTGTCGTTTGCTATAAAGCCGCTTTTTCAGTTTATTCATATGAAGATACAAGGAAATCTCGTCTTTATGGTAAGCGACTAAGTGGGACGTTTTACTAAAAACTAACACTTATTTCGATTTTTCATACTTTTTTATTTGTGGAGCATAATAATATTATAACAGCTCTATATATTAAATATCAACGGGAGAGCTGTCAAAGACAGATAAGACAGCTTGCATCAAGGTCCTGACGAAATTAATTTGCATAAACTGAATGAACAGTTTTAAATAGTTAATGCAACTTAGGTATGCCACATGATGATTCCCTTTCAAGAAACGTGAACATTAAACCTGCGGTTATTTGAAAGTCGTTCAGAACGTGTTCCGAGATTTGTTCAGTGAAATTTATAAAGCTAATGGCGTTTGAATAAAAGCCAAAACACAATGAGTGTGTCTAATGCACCAATTACAATGGAAATGAGATGGTATTTCCTTGCCAAGACACCATACACTCATAGCTGATTTCTAATGTTTTCGCAAACTAGTATGAAATATTCCGACTGGAATCATGGACTAACAAAACCACTTAAACATTTGTTCGACTTTCATTTGAACAGCTTTTATCATTGACATTAAACATGTTGTTTTCTAAAAAAATGTTTGCCGACTATCGAAAAAACTGTAACGAAGTTTTTGAAACAAATTTAACTAGAAACAAGGGTAATTTCTATTTTTAGTCCTTGCATTACAAACTGTACTGCAACAATTTCATTTATTTTCAATTTAGCAAAGCAGGGTCGCGTTTTATAAAGTTACAATTTACAATTTCGCTGTTTGCCTCTCTTTCTAGCCAATATGTGCGTGCGTTAGAGAGGCAAACAGCGAAATTGTAAATTGTAACTTTATAAAACGCGACCCAGGCATATTACAAAAAACATCATGGTTTCAGAGATCATATCCCTTGTATTGGATCATATTTCCAGGGAGTAGCTATAATTCAGTGAAATCTAGGAGCCAATCTAATTCTTACGGGTATTTTCCAGCTTTAGATTCGCCGTGTCATTCATTTCGGTACATATCCGTTAATTAGGCGTATGTAATCATAAAATTACTAACATAGGCTACTAATGGCTGTAATATTATCCACTTTAGTGAATTTGCGGAACCGGTCACGTTTTATAAAAACGTGGATGATTCGCAAATCGCAGTTTGTTTTTCAGCTTAAAAAAAATGCCTCCCTCTTGTATTTTCCTATCATAATCATCATCATCAGCCTATGATAGTCCACTGCTGGACGTAGGCCTCTCCTATTAAATATGCGTATTAACGCATTAGGAGGTAAATGCCCATAAACTTGTTTTTAGTTCATTTTCCTATATAGATCGCAATTAGAGATAACATTTCGTGAAAATTTTTGCCCAGACTCGAAAAAACACCTAGGGGTACCTGGAATTATGTTTTCTCTCTTCAATTTAATTTAACAAAATAGCGAATTTGTTGGATCCCTATTTATATACTTTTGTAGCCGATGGTGGTACTGAACATAAGCTATTTTCTTTCAACAAGAAGTAAAGACTAAGTTTTCTTTGGAATGGGAATAACTACTTATCAAAGTTACCGCAACTGTGCTGAGTAATCTATTGTAGCATTTGTAGCGTGTTCACCCCAATGGGGTGAAGGATCGCAGGCATTTTGCCAGTCTTGTGTCTTATAAACGAGTCCTTTTGTCTTCGTGATTTACGAATGGAAAAACGGTCTAGATAGTTTGCATGTTCGTGCTATTAACTGTATTTCACATTAAGATGTCGTGCCAAATACAAATTGGTAAAATTCATAAAGTCAGATTGGATGGTCTAATTTTCCATGGCTATTTCACGAAAATGTATAGGTACTCTATTTTGAGGAGCAATAGGCTTATCTAGATTTATTTTTATTTTGCTTTATAAATAGGCCTAGACCTAATCTAATCAGAATTAGGTATCTGAATGTTTAATAGTGTAGCGCTTTTTCTAGAGATGCCATCACTTAAAGACCGTATTGTTATTTATAAATACAAGTTCAACCTGGTCTAACTCTTGAAATATGTATTATTTTGCGTTTCTATGTTCTGAGTGTATAGCGTGTAGATATTTTTGAGTGTTATGTGATATATGGCTACTTTCCAAATTATTTCTTTTAGGGTCTTTATGATGCTTTCAATATTGCCTATCAAACGTATTTCGGACAAACCTATTCAGCTGAATGTAAGACTATTTCAGCGACTGCATGGTATTATTTTTAGAAACAATAAGGCAAGATGCTGCCCGAGTATATTATCTAAACGGTGTCTTCATGATTCCCCAATCAAGCATTCCCATATTAAATGTGGTGGATTTAATGTTTTACTTAAAATGGGATTTTTACACAACGATTTAGATGACCTTCACTTTCTTATGCGCATGAGAACAGTAAAATGGCTATAAGAATCAGCCACACGTAAAAGCCTTAATGAAACAACATGGGCTTGATCCATCGTTGGAACAGGTGGATATAAATGCTCCATGATTGTTATATTGGATGTCAAAGTCAGAATACACGTAAGCTACATACCATATTCTCTTCAAAGTATCCTTTCGCAAATTCAGGACATTTTTTTTGTGAAATTTAAGTGCTATGAAAATACCTAAATGTTTGACATTACGAAACACGTGAAAGCGTGTCTTTCATAGTACGATTTTTTTGAGTGTGATGTCGTCTTTTTCGCAAACCGTAAATTTTTTTGCAGTATTTGTCCAAAATATTTTTTATTACTCGGGAGGATTGGGTTAGTTGTGTTTAATCCAGATGTTTCACGTCGAGTTTCTAGGATGAAATGTGTACCTTATTAAAGCAGTAATTAGACACATGTATGTTTTTTATGTACAATGTAATATAAAAAAAATACGGCCAAGTAAAGTTGTATTTATAAATAACAATACAGTCCTTAGTTGTTTATTCAATTTTATTTTGCAGGATATTGAAGGATATTTATAATTTTATACTCATGATTCAAATTCCTCGACGAACTCACTCGACAGTGTCTGGTTTAAAGCATTTATTTATTTATTTATTTATTTATTTATTACACGATTGACATGAAACCAGCATAAAGTAATGTTACGAATTCGCATATTTATACAAAAGCACGTGGGTAGTGACGCAAGCGCCGCCGGCGTGCGCGCGTCGCGGAACGCATTATCACCTACAAATCACTTGTAACGACCGGCACACCATGCTTAGCATTGTCACTAATGCCAAAATTCACAGGCCATCGACAAATAGCAACATAATAAAATGTCGTAGACATACCATTAGGAAGTTTTAAATCATATGGCATGAAATCTCAGTATTTTGTGTGCTCGGATTTTCCGAAGTTATTCTACGAGGTCAATTAGATAATTGGTATTATAAATAAAATTGTATATCCTGCAAAACATAATTATCATAGTTACAATGGGTTAATCAATGTTCTTTTGTGATTTAAGTGTTCCATATCAGTTTTGCAGAGTTCCTAAAGGGAAGTCGGGTAATTCAACCTTGAAAGACATAGTTTCAGTTAGATTAGTACAACCTACAACACATCTATTAGTGCGGATCGCACTTAGTCATAGTTTGGCTTGAAATCTCTGACGACCGATGTATTTTGCCGCCAATTCAATATAAGGAAAACATTAGACGATAATTGATCGAAAACATGAGTGATGTGATGAGATTGATAAGTAAATCAACAGTTCAGTTACAAAAACAAATGAAGCGTGTTGTCGAATAGACAACTGGAAAATATCTGCTTAATGAAACTGTTGGCAACTAATTTAAATGTTTAAAGGAGGCAGAGAGCATAGAAGCGATATTTAATGATTACTCGTGCGTACTGGTTACAAGTGAGGTACATAATTGAAAATCTCGAACGATCCCGTTTCTGTAAGACGATTCCCATTTCAGCTCGATTCAGAGGGCGTCGTCACCCATTGTGCATCGTAATGGTTTGTCACACCGCCAACGAGCTCACACACATACACGTATCTACAGATACACATGAATTAAATGATACGATACACATGACAGTATCCACAGTAGATACTGGGAAATCATTACAAACGTTGATTCTGTTCTGATGAAACTAAATGTGCTCTTATTTCAGGTGTTCAATCTGTGGTGTCAAAAGTAAAAAGACGTCACCAATAATATAAAAATTGCTACGATGGGCTGAAAAGGCCACTGTTCAGTCACACAACACATAGGTAGGCGGCAACGACAGCCAAAGGACAAAGCGCGAGCTGACTGGGAAGGAAGACTGCCGACTGCGATGCCGCAATGTCAAAGATGATGAACACGCTGTAGGTTGGACGAAAACAATATCTAAAACTAGATCGAAACACCAATATACCGAATAGCAGGCTCGTACGGAAACAGATAGGCTGTCATGTCCCATGTCACTGATTCCGCAACCCGAAATCATATTACCCATTGGTTTGGTAGAAATTTTTTGACCGGTTGAGAATACTGAGCTAGAAATTAAGTATAGGTCCTAGTTTAATTAGCATATCTGATCGATATCCTTAGCAAGGACGTGCAATTAGATTACAAATAACAACTACTGAACTTAGTCTGCTTCAAATATAGATAGTATTCGTGACAGAGGCAAATTAAAATGTCTTTAATGAGAGGAAGCGCGTCGTGCCATTAACACCACAGCCAAATTCGTAAATGTTTGGACAAATTTATGTACATTTTTTACGCTCTATTGCAATGGAAGAAGGTGTAAGTGTAAATATGAATATTTTGACGTAAGCTTGTACAAAATTAGCAAAAGTTTTGGCACTTCCGATAGCCCATTAGCGATCCTTTAATAGGTTAAAAGAAAGTCATGCTACTATTGAAGTTGTTATTATGTAGACGAACCCTGCCCTGAAGACAATTTAAGCTTACCTGGTAAATTCTTAACACGTATTTATGTGCAATTGTGACAATGTTCTAAATCCTCAAGAAACTGTGGACTATGATTGGCGTTTATGATTGGCACATGCCATGCCTGGATTATTTTTATAGTCATTTTTAAATCAACGACATTGGTTGAAATCTACATTGTTTTGGCGAATTATAAATGGCAAGTGTCTGGATTCTATTAGATGCAACGACCTTAGAAAACTAACCTATTGTTATGCTATTGTTAAAATACCTATCTGCTCTTCAGATACGTAAACATTGAAGCGCTTATTATTGGCAGCATACCTTCGAGAAAAATCTTAAGACAAGGTGCAGACATTGTGTCGAAATACAGCGATTGTCATGTGACAGTATTTCGAGCATTATTCGATACGATTTAAGTCCGCGGGGACTCGGCCGTGATGTCTGCTTGAGTTTTATTTTCAGCCACCTTGCCAATGAACTCAGAACAACGGGTCTTATTAATATGATCGGGTTACATAATCAGTAAGTAGGTAGGTTACGTACAGATATTATATCAATTAGATTCCCGAAGATATCAGTTAGCATTGTCGGTAGGAGTAGATACTATAGATTACCTAATTTCTGATATTTATCATCCGTATAGGTAAGCTAGTACGTATACAAGTGTTTTATTTTCCAAAGCCATCTGTACAAAAAGTAGACACCTGATATACGTGATATATATATATATATATATATATAGATTGCATACCCATATCTTTTCTTAAATCTATAAAGATTAGGTATATATTTACAGATAACTTTTGAAAATATAATATCTAAGGACACAACAGCAAAGTTGCGCGATGAATGACAGGTTATAATTAGTTTAGTTTTAATTATTATGTATATCATCTGAGTATTTTTACTAAAAAATAAATAAATTGATACGGATGAATTGAATTTCAAAGTTACCTTCATGTTTAGCTTGCACTTCGTCTCACAATATAGTCATAATACTCCTGATGCGACAAATCGAGAGAAACCATAGATCTATGATAGCTACACGGAAGCAAAGTCGTGACAGAATGAGAACGTCGCGTTTCTATGTAGAAGAGAAAATCTTAATTGTGAATAAAGAAGAAAAATAAAACTAAATGCCCCGTGCCGAGACTTCGGACGTCAGCTGCGTAGATTCAAGGAGAGATTTACGAGGCATTGAAAACAATCGTAACATTTTATTTACATTTTACATGCCACGATCACCATTCGAATATAATCGTCGTAAAATCTCTTTGCAATGGAAAATGCAGAGATTTCTTATTAATTCATAAATAGATAGCGCTGATATTATTCAGGCTTACGTTAATGCTTTTATACTGGAGGATTAACGTAAATTTATAGTTATTCTAATGAGATATAACTTTAAATTAGTTTTCTGGCTTGTTTTATTTATAGCCGAATAACAGCGCCAGAATGATATCTAAAGCGCTAAGTTAACATTGACAATATGAACAATATTATCGTAGATAACATTCGTGACCGTGAACTTTTTCAGGCATTCGCCATTGTAGCGTTTACGTGTTAGGTACGGTATGTGTATGTACCGTACCTACTCTACTATTTATATATTAAGCTACTAGTACTTACACAAGTAGGTTATGTAAAATGGCGGAAGGAATTAGGAAACTTTATCATTCCACTTTGCATTTCAAAGGCTTGCTTGCTTCTGAAGGAAAATACAATTTCCTCGTTCCTATAAAAAGTTTTCCTGTTCGAGAAACGATTTGGCGATTTTAATTTAACGAAATAAAGGAAATGAGTATTGAAAGAGCGCGTTTTTAATCAAAGAGAACATTCCGGGTAAAAGACAATGTAGAATCAATTCTTGTTTAATTATTCAGTCCGTCGTATTTCAGGATCAGACCTAGACAAGGTCAGGCTAAGAGTATGGAAGAAAAATAAGGTTGTTTTAGTTTGAAAGGACAAAGCCATGTACTAGATTATTGATAGTGTTCTTAAAGGTCGAGCGTTACTTTCGTACCAAGGTCGAGGCTGTATTGTATGAAAGTTTTACGATCACGTATCGTAATCAAACAGAATCCATTAAGAGCCAGAATGTTCCCGCGTGGCCATAATCCTTAAATATTATGACAGGACCAACAACAGAGGGCATTAAGTTGTAGTTTATCACTTCAGTGACCAGCTTAAACCGGTTCGAAGTCCGGGCGCAGTTTTTCATAACTAATACCAATGTAAGGATGGTCTCCGATAAGGCGTAGTTGTAAGAGATGTTGAGATCAAGTTATAATTGAAGAGAGCTCACATTTGAGACAAAATAGTTTATAAAGCAGATAGCAGGCGTGCGTGTCAACGTTATCTTTGAGTAATTACTTGAGTTATACATTTATAAGCATTACCAGTGATTAGAGTTAGAATGTCGATGACATGTATTTGAACCAAACGTAATAATCGAGTACGCAGACATCAAACTCGTAAAATAAATCGTATCCAGGCAGAAATATGCGTATCTGTTGTGGCGACAGGCAAAACGGGGCCCTCTTAGTGGAATAATAAGCACAATTAGAAATCTGCCTTACTTCCAACTGACAAGACGGTGCTTTTTTGCTTGCAATATCGTTGTAATGCAAACGGATAATGAAATATTTTGACTCGGATGGAAAGGAAATATTTTATACAGACATGTCGCGTGTTTTGATTCCGGAGTCGAATTATCGTCAACTTTCGTGCATTGTTCGATTTCCATTACTGGAAGTAAATTACCCACAATAGCTAAGTTATTACAGGTTGTACAAACACAAACATTGGTATAATTTGCATCGATCGTTTATAATTATAATTTGCATCATTGTCATTATCTTTCGTATCGTTTGGGGTTTGAGCAATCAATTAATTTGTTGATGCAATAACAGAGTACTTTACTGGCAGTAATTTTTGTTTTAATTAGGAACGAATTAACATGTCAGGTACCTGACTAATTACGGGATTGCACAAAATCCCTGATCGACATACAAGGCAAATATAGACAATAAAAAGACAGCTCTGATTAGTAGGTAGGTACCTTCTTGAAATAGAGCCTTATGCATACCTAGCTTATCCGAGGACAAGTGTTAAACGGCCGTGATTCTGAGGACAGTTCACATGAGCCTTGATTTAAATGGGGAACCACAAGAAATTACGATCATCAGTACAAAACCCATTGAGATAGCCAACGTCAAATGACGTCAATAGTTTTGAAACTACAATTGTTTTGAACAGAGTAAGCCCAGACGGGAGGCCGGACGGATATTCGTGAATATGAATTAGATTGGCAAAGTTCCTATGGACATTGGCCTGAGCTACACGCCTCCAATGACGTATGTGGGACGCTTCAGTACTACGTATTAAGTACTAACCACAACATCCTATAATTGAAGATAATTAGCAAGTTGAACGTTACTAGTAAGTAGAGCCAATTAATTTTAAATACGATTGCAAATATTTTTTTAGTGATATCGCTGTTGACGCGTTTTCAGTGTAGGTACCAATATGAAATGTATTACATTTAATTATAATTAGGCGTCATTAGGTTTAGGTTTGAAAATGAAGTAAAAATGATATCTGATATTATTATATTACCAGTATCAAAATGATATTAAAAATTGCGTTTGCCTGAGTTGTATCACCATAGCTAAACTAAACCACCACGCGTTCAAGCATGCAATGGTTTCAATTGTATTTAATTTATTTAAGTGCAAGCACACTTATTGAATTACAATATTATATTTTATTTCGTCTCGACGAGATAGTTGTTTTAATCGATAAACGATAAATTTCGTAACATTTTAGAGTAATGACCGTACCTAATGATCAAACTACTAAACCACTGATGGTTATCTAATACAACTAATAAACATGTGTCACATGTGAGAACAAAGGCGTCGTTAATGATGATGCTGACATAAATACAGACTATAATGAGCGGACACGGACACCGAATCCCAGTAGCCGACAATGCACCAATCGCTGGTATTCATTTACGGAGTATAGCCATAGCATAGCTTTACACCTATAACTTCAAAGTGTTTGAAGTTCGATATAAGGATGTTGGAATTAGTGAATTATATTAGAGGTGTATTAGATAAAATACGCGAAGCCGCAGGGCGACAAACCAATCCGAGTCTAGTAAAGCGAGCAGTCGTGTGACGTAAAACACCTATAGGCCACTTGTAGATATTCCGACACGCTCATATCTTGAAGATATTGTGTGATATTGTGGTGTGTGTTCATTTATTTTATGTACCTATTAGATTTACAGCATACTGCCAGTGTGTATTGTCACTTGTAGTATATTAAACCACCCGTATATTACTGAGTGTCGTGTGCTATACGATTACTTATGACTTGAATGATGATAACTTGAATATAGCTCTTAATGGGTTGGCTTAAGACTGGTGAACACCGGTTTAGCTCATTACGGGGTCCAATTCCAACTCACCGCTGCTACCCTGGGTGGCCTGGGCGACAGCCGCGGCAGTGCAACGTTTGCAACCCGCCTGACATACGTCGTCTGTAACACTTCGAGCTACAACATCATTAGTAAGGTCATACTGAATTCTGAAGCAAGCGCGATGAGAAATGAAACTAGCACAAATGTTTTGATAGGTAACTGTAATTTTGAGTGATTCATAAATTGGTCAATTAGATGATTACACTTACAGATTACTAAAGTTGATAGGTTTGCATCACGTTTTTCGAATTGCTACCACCATTGTTGAGTTCCATCATTAGACCAGCGTACTACCAAGCTAGTTATTATGGCTCTTCATACCAGACATTAAATTTCATCTCCATTAAATAATAGTACATAGATACAATCTAATACCTTTTTCAGATTTGCACAGAGGACACAGAATTGGTATTTATGTTTAGAGAAAAAACATTCAAGTCAAAACTCTACCATGACATGAATTGTAGAGAAACTGGCTCTAAAAGCATATAGGAATCGAGTGCAAGGCCTTTCAACAGTATCAGATCAGATTGCGAAACAGATATAAGGCTAGAAAAAATAAACACTTTAGTCAACAATACAAATTGGTTCTTTTGTTACGTTGATTGACCACGTTTTCATTTTGTCTAATAGTTCTATGCAGACTGCGCAGCCTTCGTTATATCAACCAATTTAATGTCAATAACCCCATTATTACGAGGGCATTCTCAATACCTATTGCGTGCCTTTTTGTTTACAAACTCGACATGAATGCCTGAACTCGGTATTCTTACCGAAGACCATAAACATTTTAAGCAACCGTTACGAATAATATAGATTACCATTAAATTTGAATGGCAAAAGGTTGGAAATTATCCTTCTGTTATGCTAATACGTAACGTGCGTCACAATGGTGAATATTCTCTGTACTAAATCTAAATAATTTACATCTGTCAGTTGAAAGCGGAGAAAATTTGCTGTTATCAATTATCTAGTTAAGTAATTATAGTTTTATTAACAATGCAGATAATGATGCAAATAGCTCTAGTTGTTTGATAAAAATCTTACGCGGCATCGGAAAACAGATTGTGTAAAAACTGCGTAAGTTTTTCATAGATTTAATATTTAATAATACCGAACCTAACTAATAAATTACAAAATGAACATTAAACTTTTGACGATCTTGACACAAACATATGTTTATTGCCAAGTTTAGATACTCTACGGCAAGGATTTATGGGTCATAATAATGAATGTGGATCAGATGGGAGCCATAAATGATGCGCTATTCAGTCGGCAATGTCGACATAAAACGACGCTGTGATGTTGTGGAGCAAAATTTCTGTAAATCTTATCTGAGAAAATTTCTTCTCACAAACAGATTTTTTAATAATGGAAAACAATATAAGAAAATAAAAAATGGAAATACATACAACTGCTTACTTACACTCTGACAAAACAACCAGAGACAATTAATTAGTAATTATGGTAATTACTAATTAGCATAATAAACACAAAACCAGTCTAACAAAACATACCACCAACGTTTATAGCCTATTGCTAAATAATGGGCAATTACATGAGTTGGGGGCTATCAATAATGACTTCCAAAATGTTAGTGCATAGTGTATACCACTTTGTCGTTTAACCTTTCAGGTAGGTACAGATGTATTGTATAATCCTTTTCCTTCGGCTTTTCACGGAAAAAACCGAATTCATATTGCTGTCACAATTAATTTCAGTATCCATTGCACTGAAGCAAATTGAGTCAAAAAGATAAATTCGGATGTTTCCGTGAAAATACGAAGGAAAAAAAATATTTTGCTTGTACAGGTACACGTAACTAATTAATTATAATATGACTTGTTCAGTTATTATAGTTCATACTCCATACACTGCCTCGACATATAAATACAATGATCCGTAACTGGTCATCAAAGTTACTTCAAGTTGAATGGAACTTCACAAAGGTAATGAATCGTAAAAACAACGCCTGACTGCAACCTATGTATGCTCCAATATGCTCGGGTATGGGGAATGTGAAACAACGCGAGGAAGTTTGTAATTATTAATCACTCTTGACGTGTTTGCGTCAAATGTTTGTTGCGGCAGATTTAATGAAAAATATTATGAAAACGACGCTGGTGGGAGAAGTGCCATCGGATGATCACGCACACCTCATGAATGTTACAATTCTTCTTTGTAAACCGATTGATTATAACAATTATAGATGTTAGCTTTAGCTATCTCAAATTGTCATTAAGTTCTATATCGCGCTACGGACATTTTTCAACACCGTAAGTGCAAATTTCATGTGCCTGCAATCGACAAGTTATTGCGGTAGGTAATTAAATTATTTTATTTAAATAAATTGAGTAGTGTTTTTGTAGTTATGGGTACAGTACCTACTGTCTACTATTGTAGGCATAAGTTCTAAATCAAGATTTCATATTGGATAACTTGGTCTTTTTTTAATTGACTGTTTCAAATGAGGCTGGTTTTCGAATTAATTGAAATAACTAGGGTTAGGAATTTTGGTGGCATTAGGTGGACAGAGAACAGTGGAGTCGTTGTTTAATTTTTTAATGATTGATTGAATAATTAATTAATCAGAAATAATAAATAAATATATTCTTTTACACAGGATTTCACTAATTTTAAGTATTAAATAATTTCATCTCTAATATTTGACTACCTATGAATTGAAATTCAATCATTCTTTGTAATATAGCATATGATTATTATATAATATTTACGGTCTTCGAGAGAACTAGAACCTTAAAAAATTAATAAATAAATTTTCTCATATACCAACATTTTAATTGAAAATTAATATTTTCCTAGTTTCTTTAAAATAAAATTCATGTTATTCATTTAAATTCCTTGATAAATCCAGCTTGAAATGAACACTATTTCGTTATTATTTTATAAGTTAATCATTTATTCAACTTAAAAATGTTTGTAACTTCGACTTCATTGCTCTATGTTCAAAAAATGCCACCAAAATCCTAACCCTAGAAATAACCTAAAATATTGATGGAAATACAGATTTAAAAAATATAGCTGGCTAGACTTTAAGGTAGATGATATTATCAAACGAAAGAATACACCGAAGACCATGGAGTGAAGAGAAAATCGCACCTGTCTCCGACTCTGAAGCAGTAATTGAGGATGCAACCGGGATGAATGTAGATCAATCGCAAAGCAGGGCATGTATAAATACGTTATTGGTGTAGCTACTCATTCTTATTTCAAATGTCACTGATAGTATTTGGAGCTCATCCGTTGATATATCAATTCGCCCCGACAACCCAATGGTAGAATGGCATGTTTGATTCATTGATTTAGATCTATTTTATGAAGCAAATGTAGCCACGTTAGGTGGCTACATTGAATAGTAGGTAAATACTTCAATAACAACAATAATCATAGTCACTTATTGATTGGCTTCTATTGCTACAAACATTTGTTCCACAAATTGTTAAAATTATTCGTTCATTTCTTTTATCTCCAAGGGTATTTAATTAAAACCTGCAAATATTAATGATTCTTACACCTGTATGCGATACGGCACCCTTTTATATCGAAATGATTCAATATTGAGAACCATGAAAGGCAGAAAATGCTTTATCTTGCTTCTCATATAAAACTAGATTGCCTATCGATGAAGCGCGCAGGCAATTCAATCCGCCTAACAAATCCATTATTATCCGACGTGCTTGCAACATTTTATTTCAAGACACGCCGTGAACGTGACCATGAGCGCCACACATACAGATACACACACGCATACACACACTCATGAAAACATGGAAGCCCCGTAACTATCCCGCAAACCATCGCGGCTAATTCTATTTTTATAAGCAGATTACGATGGAAAATGTATTATTCAAAGGGGGTGTGGGTGTGGGGTTGGAGATTTCCACGATTGCATAAGGCGAGCTAAAGTGCTTCTGCATTTATTAATACAAAGTGACAGTTAATAGTTCTAAGCGATAGACAATGTTTACATCAGCGCTTGCTCATATTTATTTAGTTAGTAATAAGCAATGCTTTGTCTAAGTACATAGTTCCGAGTTTTTACTCGATAGAAGCTAAAATCGCTGAGCTAAGCAAAAAATATGTAAGCCATTCCTACCATATGATTTTCATATTTTTTATAGACAGATACATACCATATTTACTAACATACCGAACTCAGAAAGGAGGTGGATTACATAACTCCTAACTAAATAACAGCTTTTGCGGCTGTTGTAGTTTATATTATGGCGTAGTTATATTAACAATTAAGATATAAAAATAGTATACGACCTTTAACTTTGATAGTTAGTTAGTTAATGATGGTTTTAGTGAAATGGCTATACAATATTACTCTTGCGCACCTCAAATAAACAAATCAAATCAATACATGACACAAAACGAAAAGCAAAGCCGACAACAGGAGCTCTTATCAATCACTAAAGAGCTAAAACCAGTCAAAACAATGTAATAAAATAAGAAAACGATGGAAAACAATTTGGTAATTGCGCGTTGTGAAATATTAACTTATCCACGTAGGTACCTAAATTAGTAATTTATAGTTACCACGATGACGTATGTGATG
>JALPQI010007051.1:0-49922 GCA_025490895.1 Thaumatotibia leucotreta | reverse complement strand
CAAACAACGCCAACGACAGCATCGGCTTCCTGGGCACCGAGAACAGGATCTGCGTCGCCTTGTCCAGAGCTAGGGAAGGTAAATAATTCTGGATAAAATGTTAACGTATTTTTGAATCCTATTATAACTTGGCTTTAATTATATATTATGTTCTCAAATGAGGACATTTTTGATAATCAATATACCTAATAATTTTCAACATCTTATCTTTTAATTTAAAAGTTTTCACATGTTTACTGGTTTCTAGTTACTTACTACTTAATTGTAATAATGTATGTACCTATAAGTACTGGAGGAGTTTATCATTTTGACGGTTTAATTATGTGGTTTTGTCAGGGTCATCATGATAGCTTTGGTGAATGATGGTGATGAATGATTGCTTTGGTCCAATTGACAAGAATATACATAAGAAGTAATATCCATAATTTTCTCGTCAATTAGAGAAAGTTCCTTCAGTCTATGTACTTATTTGCTGGTAGGCAATATCAATTTTGATTTCTACATTATAATCTCTTGAAGAAATACAATATAGTAAATAAAAAATATTTTGGTATCGACAGGATTCTTTATATTCGGAAACATTGAGATTCTGAAGAGGAATTCCACTCTTTGGACTAATATAGCTGAAACACTGGCTAATAATGGATCTCTGGGATCAAGTTTGAACCTCAAATGCGAAAATCACGGCGGCCAAATAACTACGGTTTGTTTTATATTGTTATATTTAGTAGGTATACTATCCTAGCTTATGGTTACCAACGTCGATCTTGTACTCTTACAGTTGTACTTGAGATACTTGATATTTAGGATTTCTGCTAAAATACGTACTTATAAAATAAAGGATAGCTTACAAAGCTTAAAGTATACGACGTCCGCGCTGCGTCGAAGCGTCACCTTTAGTAAGGGTCACGGTCCATACAAAGTTGAGAAAAATTGTGCGCTGCGAGTTACAGTTTTGTAATTTTAACCAGAGCTAGAGGGTCTCAAAATAGTTGTTTTTAGATGTGGAGGGAAAACCAATTCCCCCCCTGAGCGCGGGGGGGAGGGGGGTGAATGTGCATGCGGAAGGGTTGCGTTTAATATTTTTTTACTAATTAATAAGGCCTACTATGCATTGTTTGGTATCATTTTCTTGTAAATCGGACCTGGAAAATCCATTTTTTGTCATAAACATGAGCAATTTCATATAAAAATGTAGATTTTTTGGAGTAAAAGTAAAAAAGTTACCGTTTTTATTTTAATTTAAGCGTCATATAAGGAATAAAAAATAAACTAATCCAATTAAAAAAAATTGTGTAAGATAGCATATTTATTGCAGTTTCTAAAAATATACACATTTTGTAGTCTTTCATACAAAAATTCACTGAAAAAAAAATTTACCTGACGCGTACCTCCAACAAAAACAGCCGCGTAATCTCAATAAAGAGACTTTTGTGCCGGCAACTGCTCATAGATTATACATATTTTTGTACTTGCATATTATTGTTCATATTACAATTGTAAATATGTATTGATATGAAAGTAAATTGAATATTTTCTGATCTTCTTTTTTTAAATAACCTAGGATTATTAAGAATTTTATTTGATCAGATTCTATTTTTAGATTTTATCGATTAACCGCGTGTATATTATATATCTGGTCTATCTGATCACATGTATGATATATAGTATCTGATCATATGAATCGGAATGGGTAATCATTTTTACAAAGTGTCATTAGGTAATGATTTAATGAAATCATTACCTAATGACACTTACATTTTGGTAATGACCAAAGACGATAAAGGTAATTTTCACTAACCGGGACTAAACAACTAACCCAGTTCACCCACGTTAAAAGTTTATATCATATGGAATTTGACAATCAATTGTTAAACGTTTACTTCATAAATCATCATTATTACCATATCAGCCGAAATACGTCCACTGCTGAACATAGGTGTGGCGGATCATAGTGTGTGTTGCCACACTGATCAAATACTTTTGTCTTCAAGAACTGCGGAATATTGGACGAAAAGATGTGTCGTAGCTTCCCAAACGCTGCCCAACCTAGGCGGATTCGATGATTGACCTCTTACTCAAAGTTGGACCTACCTAACTGGGTAGCTTGTCCTAGGTATATTATAGTCGTCTACACCTTCGAGTTTAGTCTCCTATTGTACCGGGAGTTTTCGTCTTAACCATGTTCATCCTAAGACGAACTCGCTCGAAGACGCTACTGAGGTCAGCGAGCATCGTACTGAAATCTTCCAAGGTTTCAGCCAAGACCACCGTATCATCAGCGAATCGAAGGTGAGTGAGGTACCTACTCGCTGTTTATGTTGATACTCACCTTTTCCAGTCCAGTCTTAAAGACATCTTCCAGTGCAGCGGTAAACAGATTAGGGGAGATGACACCTCCTTGCCTGACTCCCCGCTGCAGTATAATATGCTTCAAGCTTTGGTATTGGAGTCGGATTGACATAGTGGCGCTTTCGTACAAACACCTCAACATTTCGAAATAGCGGTAGTCTACTTGGTATCGTTAGAGAGACTGCAGTACGCCCAGAGTTTCGATCAAATCGAAGGCTTTGGGGGTTACCGTGACGTACTAATGCGATTCAGTTTAGGTTCTGGGAAAGGGGCAGTGATACACGACTCATATAGCCTTGTCCCTTTCTCTCGACCTAAATTAAACCGCATTAGGACGTCATGGAAACCCCCCTTATCGTAGTCCACAAACGCTAAACAGAGGGGCAGGTTATACCTATTGCTCGGTCTTCTGTATAACATTTACGAAACGCTAATTCGGAAACCGGCTTGTTCGGGAGGCTGGAAGTCATCAAGCCTGCATGCAAGACGATTCGTAATGACTCTTGAAAACATCTTATAAATACGGCTCGGAAGTGAGATGGATCGGTAGTTCTTCAATAAGGCGTTGTCACCTTTTTTCAACAACAGTACCACCACTCTTCTGTTTCATGCCTAAGGCGTTCTCCCTTCCGGAGTTGAACAACTTCTGAAGGGCCATAAGGATTGTTTTACCACCTGGCTTCAGATGCTCAGCTATAATTCCGTCTTCCCCAGACGCCCTGTTATTTTTGAGCTGTTCAAGAGCCATTCTAATATCACATAGGCTGATGTCTCGGATATCCTCTGTATAGTGCCGGGTCAGTCACTTACTTCATAAAATCAATTATCAAATTCCGTGTGAAATAAACGTTTAACCCGGGGTGCTTAGTTAACCCAGGTTGATGTAATTTGCCCTAACAGACATTATGGAGTATTTTGTTTACGCAAAATCGCTAAATTCCCGCAGTAGAAACGTACTGTCAACAATAAGTCAAAGCAACGTCCCTTTTTTATTCGAGGTAGGTACGCGACAGGTGCAATTTTTTTACAACTTATTTTTGCATGGAAAGTTCCAAAAAGTATATATTTTTAGAAACTAGAATAAATATGCTATCTTGTAGTATTTTTTTTATTTTCATATATTTATTTTGTAATACTTATATAACGCAACAATCAAAATAAAAACGGTGATTATTTTACCTTTATACCAATAATTATTTTTTTATGTATGAAAATCCTCATGTTTATTATCAAAACTGAATTCCCCGTGTCTGTTTTATATGAAAATGATACCAAACAATGAATAGTAGGCCTAAATATTAGACGAAAATTTTTTAAACATAACCCTTCCGTTTGCACATTCACCCCCCTCCTCCCTCGTTCAGGGGGGGAATTGGTTTTCCCTCCACATCTAAAAATATTTATTTTTACACCCTCTAGCTCTGGTAAAAATTACAAAACTGTAACTCACAGCGCACAATTTTTTCCATTTGGACCTCTACTACTTATTTTCTATATAAAGTAATTTATACAGAGGCTATATTTAGTTTACTTGTCGCAAAATTATCTGGCCACTAAGTGTCCTACTGTCTGTGTCACTTATGATGGTCAAGTGTTTATCGTTAGTCATCGTTGTCGTCATGGTCTAACAAGTACACAAGTGCAAATGTGACGTAAGAGTGGATGAGTGCCTTCAGTGGCCAGATAGTTTTGTGGAATGTATAGTTTAGGTACATATACGTATATGTATAGCAGGAACAAACCGGTATATTTTGAGACAAAAAGCAGTATTTTGGGATTTCTGAGCGATCCTTACACATGTTTTCGTTCTAGATTTCATCGCTGGAAGATTTCGTAAAGGTTCCCGAAGGTGGCTGCCTACTGGATTGTAAATATAATTTACCATCATGCGGTCACCCTTGTCCAAGAATGTGCCATGCTTACGATATAGCTCATGCTGACATACAATGTACTAGGGATTGTGAAAGGTACTAAATTCATTAAGTTTTTATGTACCTACCTGTTATAATATTACCTGACCGATCTGATTAAGTATTTTTTCCGTGTTTTATTGTACTCTGAGACGTTCTGATAAGTGATAACTTAGTTATTTTTAATCTTTCTTGCAAAATGAGTGTTATAAGAAACCTTAGCAAAATGTAATAAGAAACATTAACTATACCATACCTCTTATCCTAAATAAAAACCCTCGCTTATTCGCTTGCAGAAAAATCTGTGACTTAGAAGGTCACAACTGCCCCCTAAGCTGCAGTATAAAGTGTCGACCCTGCAATCGTTTCATGGAAAAACTACTACCGTGCGGGCATACGAGGCCAGTGCCGTGCTATATGCCACCAAACCACCCGAACGTTTACTGCGAAGAGCAAGTTACTGTTACGCTGCCTGGCTGTGGACACAAGGTACAGCCTTCTCAATCATCAGCCTTATTAATCACCCTTGATGTTCGTCGATCATATCGAGCCTTGTTTGACTTTTTGGTTCTCAGGTTAGCTAAAGACACAAAAAGCGTTTCGTGACTTTTTCCACTATTAAATATCCTATCAACTTCAGTAGATTACGTTATTTTAAAACCTAGTGCTTAGGAATTACAAAGCGATAACCTCAAATGTCATCATGCTCAACTAGTAACTCCTCTCTACCCTAGTAAGTGAATCATAAGTATCATAACATAACTCGCGCGACATTCAAAGCCCGGCATTGCCACTTTCTTCCCTTCTAACAGGGAAGAAAAGACCCGGCTTAGAATAAATGGTGTAAAATATTATATTAAACGTTGAAAAACTTTCAGGCAACTAAGCCGTGTTCGAGGAAGATATCAGAAGTATATTGTGGGCAGAAATGCGAGAGCGGACGACTCAGCTGCGGCCACGCTTGCATCCGTAGGTGCCACGTCAACGACGATCCTGATCACGAAAATGTAAGTTGGAACTTGTTTACTTCCATTAACTAGGTATCATAAGAAATACCAAAATTAATTGTTATCCCTTTGAACACCAAGCGTTGACGACCTGGTTATCCTCATTCTTAATTTGATCTCACAACTTTTCTGCCACATGCTGTTTTCTGAGCGATATTTTGATAAATAGAATTCATGGAAATCGCAATAATAAATTAAGAGCCCCTGAATTTTTTTACTTTTTACTTTAATTTTTAAGAATAATGTAACAAAGTGTGTTGTGTGCCCTTGTGTTGTTAAGTTCAGTGCATTTCTATTTTAGTAATTATCATTTTAAGAGTTGGACTTTTGTCGGTGTATATTATTAGCATCTTCCATCTGTCATCTTGAGCTGCCTCCTTAATTTACTTGTATGATATGGGCCCTACCGTTTTGTTTTATCTACTTTGCTACATGGCTTATCCTCGGTCTTCCCCTTCCTCGCTTACCCTCAATATTTCCTTCAATGACGTTAACTACCTATGAAAGTCGTACCATATACGGTGACCAAACATCGTCCCCTCCTATTTTCTGTTTTCTCAAACTCTTCTTTTTCTCCTATACTTCTTAACACATTCTCATTCTTCATACCTAATTCTCATCTTTTCCACTCTCCGCCAGCACCATATTTCAAATGCTTCTAAAACTCTTTTGTTCTAGTACAAATGCGAAAAACCTTGCCCGAGAGCAAAGAACCTCTGTACAGGCAGTTTAGAAGGCGATCTCGGTGATCATCAATGTCCACTAACATGTGGTGAACCCTGCCCCACATGTGTAGTCCAGGTACAGTACTGACATTACATATAAATACTGAGTGTCTTTTGGGTCGTGTAGCAATAGTGAACAGAATTCGTGTTTCGTATTTTCTTGGTTGTCTCCATAATTAGGTACTAAGCGTGACTGTATTTAGTACTCTGTTGAAGTCTGTTCACTCCTACTACACGACCCAAAAATCTTCGTGAAAAAATTAACTATGTAGGTACGCAAATCTGGATTGAGATCTGTCCATCAGTTTAATTGTAACACAATTTGACCGCCTACGTGAGATGTTCAAAATAGATTTATAAATAATATAATATAATAAATGATTGTTAAAGCTATATGTAGACTCCAAAATGAATATTTTAGAAAGTAATTAACATAAGACTGCAACGAATAATTTTTATGTTATCTTTACCCCAATGCAGGTTAATAAGAAGAGGTCGGGCTGTAAACATTCAAAACGGGTGGCCTGTAGTGAAAATGTGGATGCGGAGCCTTGTCGCGAGAACTGTGCGCGCTCACTGCCTTGCGGACACCACTGCAAGAAGTGGTGCTTCGAGACTTGCGGGGATTGCAAGCAGAAGGTTTACTCCTTTTCAATACAACAGCTTGTATTTCTTAGTATATGCATTACCAGCTAGGCTAGGGCCTGGCCTGCAGCAGATTAGACCACAGATCACCGTAATTGAGTTACAACATCTATGTTGAGTTCCGAACCAAGTTTAATGGTTAGTCCTGATCCTCTTCTCTCCTTTAGATTATTTAAGCTTAATACATTCAATTAAAATCTTGAACTCATGGTATTATATTTATAGGTGAAGAAAAGAATACCCGATTGCAATCATGAGATTGAAATCGAGTGCGGAATGGAACCAATCCGCGAATATTGTAAAGATAAATGTGAACGTACCATGGCCTGTGGGCACCCGTGCACTGCGCGCTGTGCCAAGCCGTGCGACCAGGGTGCTTGCTCGGAGGTCACCGAGCACGTCTCGGAGGCACCCTGTGGTCACAGCGTCCAGCTGCCGTGTAACGTGCATCAAGCTATGCAATCCGGTAATAAAATCATCAATATTTTATTTAAAATGATTTGATAGATTCAAAATTAATAACTTTAATAATGTATACATGTTCATATGTAAATCAAGGATTAGTAACTGTGGGAAAACTGCTATCTGCGTGCACGGCGCCATGCGACACACTGCTCCGCTGCGGCCACTTGTGCGGCGGCTCGTGCTCCGGCTGCCGCCAGGGCCGCCTGCACCAGCCCTGCGCCGCGCGCTGCCACCAGCTCAACATCTGCGGACACAGGTACGTGCTCCTCCTGCACGGCTGCTCCGCTGCGGCCACTTGTGCGGCGGCTCGTGCTCCGGCTGCCGCCAGGGCCGCCTGCACCAGCCCTGCGCCGCGCGCTGCCACCAGCTCAACATCTGCGGACACAGGTACGTGCTCCTCCTGCACGGCTGCTCCGCTGCGGCCACTTGTGCGGCGGCTCGTGCTCCGGCTGCCGCCAGGGCCGCCTGCACCAGCCCTGCGCCGCGCGCTGCCACCAGCTCAACATCTGCGGACACAGGTACGTGCTCCTCCTGCACGGCTGCTCCGCTGCGGCCACTTGTGCGGCGGCTCGTGCTCCGGCTGCCGCCAGGGCCGCCTGCACCAGCCCTGCGCCGCGCGCTGCCACCAGCTCAACATCTGCGGACACAGGTACGTGCTCCTCCTGCACGGCTGCTCCGCTGCGGCCACTTGTGCGGCGGCTCGTGCTCCGGCTGCCGCCAGGGCCGCCTGCACCAGCCCTGCGCCGCGCGCTGCCACCAGCTCAACATCTGCGGACACAGGTACGTGCTCCTCCTGCACGGCTGCTCCGCTGCGGCCACTTGTGCGGCGGCTCGTGCTCCGGCTGCCGCCAGGGCCGCCTGCACCAGCCCTGCGCCGCGCGCTGCCACCAGCTCAACATCTGCGGACACAGGTACGTGCTCCTCCTGCACGGCTGCTCCGCTGCGGCCACTTGTGCGGCGGCTCGTGCTCCGGCTGCCGCCAGGGCCGCCTGCACCAGCCCTGCGCCGCGCGCTGCCACCAGCTCAACATCTGCGGACACAGGTACGTGCTCCTCCTGCACGGCTGCTCCGCTGCGGCCACTTGTGCGGCGGCTCGTGCTCCGGCTGCCGCCAGGGCCGCCTGCACCAGCCCTGCGCCGCGCGCTGCCACCAGCTCAACATCTGCGGACACAGGTACGTGCTCCTCCTGCACGGCTGCTCCGCTGCGGCCACTTGTGCGGCGGCTCGTGCTCCGGCTGCCGCCAGGGCCGCCTGCACCAGCCCTGCGCCGCGCGCTGCCACCAGCTCAACATCTGCGGACACAGGTACGTGCTCCTCCTCCTGCTAACCCGATCCTGCTTAAACGTCCCGTTACTCACGAATTATCTTGCGTTGCAGGTGCGAGGAGCCGTGCAACCAGGTGTGCCCGCCGTGCCCCCGGCCCTGCGCGGTCAAGTGCCCGCACTCCGCTTGCGGCAGGCCGTGTGGCGCGCCCTGCATCCCCTGCACGGTACGTACGCGTCGGCCGCCATGGAAGGATCGAACGGGATACATTGTGGAATATGGCTGATGTGACACGTTGTGTGCGCAGGAGAAGTGCGAGCGCTCGTGCCCGCACTCTGCGTGCACGCGGCTGTGCGGCGCCCCGTGCTCGCGCGGCGTGTGCGCGGCGGCGTGTGCGCGCGCGCTGGCGTGCGGCCACGCGTGCCGCGGGCTCTGCGGCGAGCCCTGCCCGCCCGTCTGCCGGCTCTGCGACCCTGCCGGCTTCCCCACCGATCTCCTCGGCGATCCCTACGAAGACGATGCTAAGTATGCCCATGTTGTTAACGTTGGTGTTTTGTTGTATTTTCGTATAGATGATGCAGACATTAAGAATAAACATTTTGTTTTATAGGTTAATTCAGCTACAGGATTGCCCACACATCTTGGACGTGGATACGCTGGATACCTTAATGCAGAGCGAGGATGAAACCATTCAAATTAAAACTTGTCCATTTTGCCGGGAACCTATAGTCAACACCTATCGATACAAAGACCTGGTTAATAAAATGTTGAAAAACGACATCAATCCAATAAAAGAGAAAGTTTATGGAACTCAACAGCAGAGGTCAAAAAAGCGAGTTGAACTTTTCACAAAAGTCAAAGACCTAGCAGAAAGTCGAAAACTTGCCAGAGGTAATACTAATCAGCCTGTCATCAGTTTGATAATGTTCGCTTTAATTAGTAAACAAAATCGTTTTATTTCACACGCAACGTGTGATCGAATGCGTGGAAAACTTAGGTAAGCAATTAATAGGTAATTATTACTTTCCAGAAAATACTTCTTGGAATACCGCTTATAATGCTTTGCGACATGCAGTCGGAGGAAAAAGTAAGGATAACTCTGTTCTACATTTTGACATGTATCACATCTACTTTGACGTGCTAATTGAAGTCGGAGATTATTACATAAAATATGTTGCCGAAAATTTAACTGGACTGAAGAATGAATTGCAAGACCAGGTACAATTGATCTGTACAGCTCTCGTGGCGAGTAAACAGAAGATTAGCCAGCAGCAGCAGCTAGACATAGGGCAAGAGTTAAAACGTATGAACTCGATAGTTCAACTGTCTAAGATTCTTGGGCTCAGCAAGAACACAACGAATTCCGAGGTGCTTGAATTGGCAAAAGCCGCTACTGAAGCTGTTTTGATCTGGAGCGTGTACGATGAAGAAAAGGGTGTAGAATGCCTGAAGAAACTTGAAAAAGCCGTAGAATTATCGGGTATCGCCAGCAGGGAAGAGCGTGCTATGATCGTGAGAGCTATAGGGTTGAAGGCGGGGCACTGGTACAAGTGTCCCAACGGGCACTTCTATTGCATCGGCGAGTGCGGCGGCGCCATGCAGCTGTCCCGCTGCCCGGAGTGCGGCGCGGCCATCGGCGGCCAACATCACGCGCTCACGGCCGGCAACCGCCACGCCGCCGAGATGGATGGCTCCAGATTCCCTGCATGGTCTACAGAAGCCAATAACATGGCCAACTTTCAAATGGACTAATGTTTTTATTAATTTTCTAATAAAATATCTTAAGACGTAGTAGGTACCTAGTAGCATAACTACAAACGACTGATCCATGCTATATGCCAATTTGGTACTAAATGTAGAGTGTAATGTAGATCTGATAGAAAGTTAAAAGAAATTGTTTTTTTCATGTAGGTAGATAGTGTAAACACCTATTTTATTACTTTTCTTATTTATACTTAAGCTCAATTTCATTGTTTATCTCATATGCATCATTCTGATACTTATTTACGTATTAGAACGGTAAGGCTATGGTGATACTAAGATAAAGGGAAGTTCATTATAAGCTCAGTGGTACGATGATCCCGCATTTACCGTTTATCGTGCCATGCGATACTTTCGCAACTTTATTGGACGCAACGATGAAAACGGGACCATCATAATTAAACCTTCCAGTTGCTAGAATCTAGTACATGTATCCAAAGGGCATGTGCTCCTATGAGTATTCCTTCCCATTGCACAACCTATGAATCGTGCGTATTGGGCGGAGGCTTGACAGTACCTAGCCCTACAGACTTACTATAGTTCAGTAGTCCTTGCATGAAAGTACCATGTCGTGGCAAAAATTATAAAACGTGTAGGTACTTGTCATTCCCTAAACATTCACCTACGAAACATTCCCACAGGGTTACAACCTTACTCGTCCATGAGTAACGGAAAAGGAGTTGTTGTGATTTATTATTGTATTAATTGGTAAGTTAACTAGTAAACTATTGAATGTGGTGGTGTGTAAACAAACACACGCGTGTGTTAAAAATTTCATTGAGTCTTTAATTTAAACGTTCAAAGTACTCATGCAGTAGTTTCATTTGTATTACATTAAAAGTACAGGAGTAGGTATTAATGTTTTATTTTAAAATAAATAAAAATATTGACAAATCTGAACTAACTTGTGTTCAAGTAGTAATTAATTACAAATGATCTTGATTCCAAAAACCTAATGGGAATGCCATTTTTTGGCCAATTTGTATGTAGGTATATTAAATACCCTCTAATATTTTGATTAATTAAAATTACTGTTTTCATTATTTATTGTTTGTATTTATTTTGATTTCCTCATTTGTTGTCATTTACCTGAAGTACGAGTAATCTGTACATTTAGCGGTATACTGGGTGCTCACGAGTAAGGCTGCCATCTCCAAATTCATAAAACAAGAACAAAGAATCAAAAACCCCGGACGTATTGTATTGGCGTAAATTTTCAGACAAATTACCTACTTATTTGAGTAAACTATTTGTCGCTATGCCCGTTGCACTGCCTAAAGGTCCGATACACCTTTTTAGATAAAACCAATTTCTCCTTTCCTTAACCATTGATCTAAAATATACCTACAACCTCAATGATGGGTCATACAGATTATTTTGTATGAGCTAGGTTACAAATCTTCCTGTGGACATATGAAAGTTAAGGGTTCTAGAACAATACAAGCCGATAGGTGGCTTCTAGTTCTTGAGAATAGGTATGAAGTCAAAATCGAATTGGTATGTCACAGAACCGTTAACTTTCGCAATGTGCCAGGAAAGACGTATTATGGCCCTGACAAATCTGCGTGACATGTTATAGACATAGAACAAAGCACCCCTCGAAGTTGTTATTTGTGTCTATCACTCTCATGACGTTGGTGTGGTGTCACAGAGGCTTTTCGCCTCGAAATGTACGAATTTCGAAGTTCGCGGTTGTAAGTAGGCTAGGATCGACAAAGTGGGACATTTTACTAAACTTGCTCACAAAACCTACAAGGCGCAGATTAATATAATTTGTCGATAAAGGATTTCTAGGGGCTTAGAATGTCCGTATTTGTGGAATTGTTTTGAGAAAAATAAACAATAGGTACCGGTACCTATACAAATGTAAACAAAATGTTTTTTGTATATCTACTTTTTTGGTAAGCCTACTTGTGGCATCGTACGTCGTTAAAATGATACCATGGTCGCGTTTTATAAAATTACAATTTACAATTTTACTGTTTGCGTATCTTTCTAGCCAATACGTGCGTGCGTTAGAGAGGCAAACAGCAAAATTGTAAAATGTAACTTTATAAAACGCGACCCATACCATTCCCTTGAAAATATATTACTGTAGATTTCGTGGCGTAGGTACCAATTATATATACGAGTATTACAGGTACTTTAATTAGCTTTTATGAAAAAACAAACAATCGTCCTCTCTCCCAAACACGGAATTAATTGATATTTAATGTAAAATTTTAAAACCTGTAATAGGTAGGTACTTAGGGCTACCCCTATACAGGATGTGATCGTTAAGTATTCCGTAAATATACAAGTATAATAGATATCAGAAAGCTTTGAATTGATATCGAAAGTGCGTATCTGCTATATTTACGGAATTATCGGCTGGCCACACTTAGCGAATACACCCTGTATACACATGAATAGGATTAGGTTAATAAAATTAAAACCTGCATCAAATTAAATAACTTTATTGAAATAAAAAAGGCATTACAATAATTATTTCATTCATATTAGACGGAATGTACTTGATTGGTAAATTAAATTTTGTAAATAAGTAATTCAAATTAATCAATTTTAATTTTTTTCAGTTAAATAATACATGGTCTGGGGCCTATTGCATAGCAAATTACAACTAATATTACAAGCGGAAGTCTCTTTTCTATCTCATTCATTAGGAAGAGACTTCCGCTTGTAAAAGGGCCCGTGTCATGTCTGCCGCATGCCGGACGATTTATGGGCCAAGACATCAACGGTGTGGGTGCCCCATAACTCAAAGCGAGACCCCGCAGATGGCGGGATAACTTGGACTCATTTTTAAGTGACTGGCCAGATATAGCACAGAACCGGGATGAATGGCAGAAGAGGGGGGAGGCCTTTGCACAGCAGTGGGACAGAATGGGCTTATATCTAATAATAATAATACATTCACAAGCAAAGTGAAATAGCAGTTAAACTATGAATACTGGGCGATTCATATACAAAGTTACTACATTTTGTCCGAAAGGAAAGTAAATTTTCTGCTTTCCGGCCGGTAAACAGCACATTGCCGGCCGCTAAACTAAGTTGCCGCCTGCCGGCTCCGTTGAGCAGAAAAATGGTATACACACCTCGGCAGTTAAACGGGAAAGCCTCGGATCACATGTTTGTCGGCCGCGGCTTCTCCTCGGCCTACAATTACACGTTATCCGAGGCATTCCCCACTTAAACGGCCTTGGCATGTAATCTACTATTAAGCCACCTCAGTCATTGCCTTGGAAGTAGAAACAATGTAAACAAACATTGTATTAAAAATGTGTTTAATTTCCAATCTACGTCATCGAATACTTCTTGAATGGATTATTTAATCAGCTATAACCAATTAAGTTGCCGCCTGCCGGCTCCGTTGAGCAGAAAAATGGTGTACACACCTCGGCTTAAGTGGGGAAAGCCTCGGATCACATGTTTGTCGGCTTCGGCTTCTCCTCGGCCTACAATTACAAGTTATCCGAGGCATTCCCCACTTAAACGGCCTTGGCATGTAATCTACTATTAAACCACCATTCCCACCACCATTTGGAAGTAGAAACAATGTAAACAAACCTTGTATTAAAAATGTGTTTAATTTCCAATCAGCGTAATCGAATACATCTTCAATGAGTTATTTAATTAGCTATTACCAATTAAATAATCCTAAACCATTAGAAGAATAAAATTGTCCTAGATTATGGATTTTTTTTAACAATAATATGCCTTTATTTCGTAAATTACAGGAGGTTACAGATGTCTCCGCACTAGGCTGCGCCTGTATCGCGGAAAACCAATAGGTAGGTACAGGTACAATGTTGTAGGAAAAGTTGGATAGATGTTTACAGACAAAATTATGACAATAATTATTATATATAATGTATATTGTGTATTTGTAAGGGTTTGTTTAAAGATTGTTTCCAACTCCTATTGATGGTGACTTTAGATGATATATGTATTTATAATTATGACGACGTACTAGATTCCTTCTGAACTTCCACACCATAAACTAGAACTAATAAAGATCGAGTTACCTACTTGTTTAAAAATTATACGACGAAATTAGACGAATACTTACTTACGTTTCCCAAATACCTATTTACACTAAACAGTTAACGAATTTATACCAGGGCAGGGTGGTAATGAGTATGCCGACAGACTTAATCCATGCATTTTTGATGTCAAGTTAAGATGATTTTTTTAAAATCACGTCATTATCTCTGAAACTAAGCTTCTCCAGAAAAGTTCATATGACATATGTTTTTCGGTAAACTCATTCATCGCCCTGTAGGTACCTTTTCATGTTAAGTATAATAAGTCGGGCATACTTGAATAGATTTTTTCATAGCAGCATAATTACACATGGAAAACAAATTGCCATAAAATTTTACAGTTTATACACTAATCGGTATTACCTATTTAGTGGAAAAAACGCAATAGTTTCACAATGTATGGTATTTTCTTACTCATGTAATGATGTAATGAAATACGTATTGATGTTATATCTCTTATACCTACTTAATATGCCGCAAAGTGTGATACTTCAGGTTTATTAGGCTAGGAGAAGAAGTCGTAATGGAATTTTTTACAACTCTTGCAGACCTAGGTCGGCAAAGTCCTCTTTTTTTCCACGTTTCATCTCCATTCCACGTACATTGTGGCACAGGATTCAGCCATTTACAAAACAATATAAGGGCGCATTCACGAGCTACAATGCAACCCGGCTGTGGCCTAATCCATAAAACTTTACAAGCTTACAATTTTACAAAATTGACGTAGTTTGTATGGAAAATACAATTTTGTAGAATTGTGCGCTTGTAAAGTTTTGTGGGATAGGTCTTGCTCTTTGGTGCGCTTTGATATAGTTTTTTAACTTTTTTTCACTTGATTTCATTTTAAATAGCTAGTAGGGAAAATGAACTACTTATTAACAAAGCTAGGTTCTTTAAATAAAATTTGGCATTCATTTTTTTTCACTACATGTTCGAGAAAAGCACTACACATAAGTATCTCGGCGGGAAATGGGGTTACCCGTCTTAAACCTGTCCGTCCACGCTTCGCCGTCTACATGTCTTGGGCCGGCAACCCCTTTCCTCCCTGCCTCGGATCAGTATTAATGTACCTACTATTTATTATTATGCTGCTTATCTAATCAAAACGGAAATTTGCCATATTGTTAGCTTGCTCAGACCAGGCAGCGAATGGCGAGTCGTCCATCTCGCCGGCGTGGCTGTTGCCGGCCGTGAGCGTGTGATGTTGGCCGCCGATGGCCGCGCCGCACTCCGGGCAGCGGGACAGCTGCATGGCGCCGCCGCACTCGCCGATGCAATAGAAGTGCCCGTTGGGACACTTGTACCAGTGCCCCGCCTTCAACCCTATAGCCCTCACGATCATAGCGCGCTCCTCCTTGCTGGCTATACCAGACAATTGCACTACGTTTTCAAGTTTCTTCAGGCAATCCAGGGCTTTAGCCTCGTCAAAGATGCGCCAACCCAGAACGGCCTCCTTTGCACTGACAGTAGCTTGCGACACATTGGGACTAGCCTTCGACGATTTGTAACTTACGTGGCTGATTATCTTGGCTAATTGGATCATGGAATTCATGCGTTTCAGTTCATTGTCTATGTCCAGTTGTTGTTGTTCGCTGATTTTATGTGGATTGGTTGTAAGCACGTCGCAAAGCAGTTTTACTTGGCTTTTCATTTCATTTTCGAGCTCTGATAAATGTGCAGCTTTGTATTTCATATAGTATTGTCCAACAGTATCCAAGAAGTTTAAGTATATATCGTTCATATCCAACTGTAGCAGTGATATTTTTCTGTCTTTTTGAGCGCGCCTAATAATCTTATGGATTAAAGTCAACGCTTTAGTCCAGTCTTTGCTCGCTGTAATAAAAATAAAGTTAGGTTAACTTTCACGTGACCATTAGAGACCGTGATATTTAGGTCCATACTCTTAAAAATAACTGTAATAATGTATGTACAGGAACTACTCAACTAACTAGTTAAATAATACAAGTATATACCTACCTATTATAGTGCTTTGATGTGCCTTTTGAAGTTCGTCGACTTTATTCATCATTTCCACTTTTTTTGCTCTTCTCCGGGCATCTGTCCCGTATACCTTTTCTTTTATCGGATTAATTTCGTTTTTCAGTAATTTGTTTATCAGGTCCCTGTACCGATACGTATTGACAATCGGTTTACGGCACCAAGGACATGCTTTAAGTTGAACGGTGTCATCCTTACTGTTCATCAATGTATCTAAAGTATCCACATCAAAAATGTGAGGACAATCCTGTAGCTGAACCAACCTGAAATGATGAAGTTAATTAGACCTCTATTTAAAATTATGTGATTAAATAAATTAGAACTCTATTTCTAACAAACACAACGGTATATACTCGAATCTTAAAAACCCGAATACTTGTTCCAGATCTGGGGCTCTGGGCATGCTTGAGCTCATTCGAATCAGAATCTGTAGCTCAATCGATATAATATAATAAAAAATAATGTCCCAATTTTTTTTCATTACGTCACGTTTGCTGTATAAACGTGGATATGAGCGTCCCGTAACGGAAACTTAGGCCTTGGTCTTTCAATCAACGCCGAGCGAAACACACAACGTTTTTATTTTCGTCGAATAGGAGACAGGGCCTTAAATTTTGCACGGATTTTTTTAATTATTAGCATCGAATCAGCTCGTGATCCTGATTTGAATGAGTCCAAGCAAGTCCTGATCTGTAGGCTTATGATGGTCCAGTGTTTAATCGTATATCGTTGTTGCCGTCATGTTCTAACAAGCACGCGAGTGCGAAAGTGACGCGTAACACGATAAACTGTAAATAAGTGACCATCATAAGCCAACCGGAAGAATGAGGGCCTACGCTAACTTACGCGGACGCACGCCGCGTGCACACGCTCTTGGGTCCCGCTCCGGACACCCGCCGCGGGCCAGCGAGTCCGCGACGGGCGCCCGCGACGGGCACACGCCTAACTTAGCGCTGAATTCAAGAAACAAGTCCGCTCCGGATTGCCCGCCGCGTGCGCACGGAGCGGACACCCGCAACCCGCCGCGCGGATTAACGTCCGTCGCACGCGCCCGCGCCAGTTAGCGGTGTCTATACAATTTCTTTGAGGCGGGCGTCCGTTGCGGGTAATCCGCGTAAGCTAGCGTAGGCCCTTAGGATTTCAGAATGTTTTTTAGAAACGCTCACTTGTCATCGTCGTCGTAGGGATCGCCAAGGAGATCGGTGGGGAAGCCGGCGGGGTCGCAGAGCCGGCAGACGGGCGGGCAGGGCTCGCCGCAGAGCCCGCGGCACGCGTGGCCGCACGCCAGCGCGCGCGCACACGCCGCCGCGCACACGCCGCGCGAGCACGGGGCGCCGCACAGGTTTTTGCACGAAGAGTGCGGGCATGAGCGCTCGCATGGTTCCTGTTAGACGTGTGGTTTATGAATGAATGAAATAAATGCACTCGCTCGTCCACCAGCGGCCCTAACGCGAACTACGTCATCATCTGCCTATGTTACTCCACAGCTGGCCGTAGACCTCTTTTATTAACTATTGCGCTGGGCAAGCGGATTGGTGATCGCATTAATGTGTCCACTAGGATGACGCTGCTGCCTATCATCAATATTTTATCAAATAATAGTCAGTGACACTTCAATCCCTTAGTCGACTCTTACCCGCAGGAGGAATTGGGGTGGCTACAAATGTATTTTTACTGCCGTCACGACACGGCCATCAACGGATGAACTACGAAATCCGCAAATTTTGGGGATTTTTCTCCGTCACTGATGACGCCTTCGTTGGCGTGACTGAATCCCCGAAACTTGCGAACTTCGATGTTCGCGGTAGCAGGCCAGATCATCGAAGATTTGACTCGCTCTTCGCTCACTTGCTCAAATCCTCTTTCCCACTCGTGTGAAAGACTATGACTTGAATCTCACTTCAGATCTGCTGAGCGAAATAAGCGGTGTATCGGGACCGAAAAACATGAATCAGCTAATTCACCTTGGTGAGCGATTTTGCGCATGCCTAGTTCCTGAATAAGTACATGGTTCCTGTAAGATACCATAGCTTTACTCAATTATAGTAATATTCAAGATCAAACTGACAAACGAGTTTGAACTCTTTGAAGTTAATTCGTAGAATTTCCAATGATCGCACGACTATCACCCTGAGTAACCAACTCTACCAGTTGAGCGAAACACACTCTCTTTTTTGTATGGGAAGTTCCTTACACCCAAAGAACAACAAAAACTCATTTCATAACACTCTGTATTTCAATGGAACAAACAGTCAGCCAGCCGTTATACTTGCCTCTCTAGTGAAAACTGCCACTGACAAATTTCTGAGTCCCATCGCTATAGAAACCTAAAGTCCATTCATCCTTAGTTGTCTTATTATCTAGTAAACAACTTTCTAACCTAAAAGTACACGTTTCCTGTTGTAAACTGCTGTTTCCTTGATTAAAATTAAAAATTAAGCAATTTACTAATCAATACTGCGGTCTGCACAAATACGGACTCAGGTATTTTGGTATAGGCAAATATGGCAGTTTACAACAGAAAACGTGTACTTTTAGGTTAGAAAGTTGTTTACTAGATAAGACAGCTAAGGATGAATGGACTTTAGATGATTGAGGCGAGCTGAACTACCGGCGGCTATGAGCTTCAATTTTGTTTTCAAATCTTTTTAATAAAAATGTGCGAGCCACATACTCGTAAACACACCAACGGCAACATCGGAGATAACGATGTTGCCGTGACAGCCGGGAGATCTTAGGTAGGTATTAATTGATTGAGTGAATATTTAATATTAAACACATAAATACATGATAACTACGAGTATGTTCCGACTTATTGTAGACTAACTCCGTGTTTCTTTAACCCTTCTTGGTGTCCTTAGGTTAGATAGGCAGGTTTTATACCAGGGGATGGCAGCAGCATCCGTGTAGTTCCAGCGCCGTAGATTGCGATTTGGCGGCGGCTTTGTCCAGCAGTGCATGTTTCCGGCTGGATGATGATAGCCTAAATAAGTAGTGGTAGTGGTGATAACAATGTTAAAGACGTACCGAGCAAGGTGTGCAGGGCGCACCGCAAGGACGCGGGCAGGCGGTGTGCGGGCACTTCACCTCGCAGTCGCGGCGGCACGGCGGGCACACCTGGTTGCACGGCTCCTCGCACCTGCAACACGGGAGGGCGTAAGCAGGGACATTTCAGCGGGGTCTAGAAGAGGTGTGGATACTGTCACGCTGTGCGGTAGTTCATTCAACGCATGTCGTCTCGCTAAAATCTAGAGCAAAGCCCAACTGGGGCAGTGTTTTCAGCAAGCAGAAGGCATCACAGGAAATGGCCCAACAGCAGACTTTTTTCATACTGTTGTGTTCTTTAAAAGAATTGACAAAACGCATGTAAAACTTATCTACCACTGAAAGGCAGGTGTCCATAGCATACATTATTGCCATCGTGTTGGTGTAAAAAAAGGGTTGTAGCAGTCGAAGTACGTACCTGTGTCCGCAGATGTTGAGCTGGTGGCAGCGCGCGGCGCAGGGCTGGTGCAGGCGGCCCTGGCGGCAGCCGGAGCACGAGCCGCCGCACAAGTGGCCGCAGCGGAGCAGCCGTGCAGGAGGAGCACGTACCTGTGTCCGCAGATGTTGAGCTGGTGGCAGCGCGCGGCGCAGGGCTGGTGCAGGCGGCCCTGGCGGCAGCCGGAGCACGAGCCGCCGCACAAGTGGCCGCAGCGGAGCAGCCGTGCAGGAGGAGCACGTACCTGTGTCCGCAGATGTTGAGCTGGTGGCAGCGCGCGGCGCAGGGCTGGTGCAGGCGGCCCTGGCGGCAGCCGGAGCACGAGCCGCCGCACAAGTGGCCGCAGCGGAGCAGCCGTGCAGGAGGAGCACGTACCTGTGTCCGCAGATGTTGAGCTGGTGGCAGCGCGCGGCGCAGGGCTGGTGCAGGCGGCCCTGGCGGCAGCCGGAGCACGAGCCGCCGCACAAGTGGCCGCAGCGGAGCAGCCGTGCAGGAGGAGCACGTACCTGTGTCCGCAGATGTTGAGCTGGTGGCAGCGCGCGGCGCAGGGCTGGTGCAGGCGGCCCTGGCGGCAGCCGGAGCACGAGCCGCCGCACAAGTGGCCGCAGCGGAGCAGCCGTGCAGGAGGAGCACGTACCTGTGTCCGCAGATGTTGAGCTGGTGGCAGCGCGCGGCGCAGGGCTGGTGCAGGCGGCCCTGGCGGCAGCCGGAGCACGAGCCGCCGCACAAGTGGCCGCAGCGGAGCAGCCGTGCAGGAGGAGCACGTACCTGTGTCCGCAGATGTTGAGCTGGTGGCAGCGCGCGGCGCAGGGCTGGTGCAGGCGGCCCTGGCGGCAGCCGGAGCACGAGCCGCCGCACAAGTGGCCGCAGCGGAGCAGCCGTGCAGGAGGAGCACGTACCTGTGTCCGCAGATGTTGAGCTGGTGGCAGCGCGCGGCGCAGGGCTGGTGCAGGCGGCCCTGGCGGCAGCCGGAGCACGAGCCGCCGCACAAGTGGCCGCAGCGGAGCAGCCGTGCAGGAGGAGCACGTACCTGTGTCCGCAGATGTTGAGCTGGTGGCAGCGCGCGGCGCAGGGCTGGTGCAGGCGGCCCTGGCGGCAGCCGGAGCACGAGCCGCCGCACAAGTGGCCGCAGCGGAGCAGCCGTGCAGGAGGAGCACGTACCTGTGTCCGCAGATGTTGAGCTGGTGGCAGCGCGCGGCGCAGGGCTGGTGCAGGCGGCCCTGGCGGCAGCCGGAGCACGAGCCGCCGCACAAGTGGCCGCAGCGGAGCAGCCGTGCAGGAGGAGCACGTACCTGTGTCCGCAGATGTTGAGCTGGTGGCAGCGCGCGGCGCAGGGCTGGTGCAGGCGGCCCTGGCGGCAGCCGGAGCACGAGCCGCCGCACAAGTGGCCGCAGCGGAGCAGCCGTGCAGGAGGAGCACGTACCTGTGTCCGCAGATGTTGAGCTGGTGGCAGCGCGCGGCGCAGGGCTGGTGCAGGCGGCCCTGGCGGCAGCCGGAGCACGAGCCGCCGCACAAGTGGCCGCAGCGGAGCAGCCGTGCAGGAGGAGCACGTACCTGTGTCCGCAGATGTTGAGCTGGTGGCAGCGCGCGGCGCAGGGCTGGTGCAGGCGGCCCTGGCGGCAGCCGGAGCACGAGCCGCCGCACAAGTGGCCGCAGCGGAGCAGCCGTGCAGGAGGAGCACGTACCTGTGTCCGCAGATGTTGAGCTGGTGGCAGCGCGCGGCGCAGGGCTGGTGCAGGCGGCCCTGGCGGCAGCCGGAGCACGAGCCGCCGCACAAGTGGCCGCAGCGGAGCAGCCGTGCAGGAGGAGCACGTACCTGTGTCCGCAGATGTTGAGCTGGTGGCAGCGCGCGGCGCAGGGCTGGTGCAGGCGGCCCTGGCGGCAGCCGGAGCATGAACCGTCGCACGTGTGTCCACAGCGGAGCAGTTCGCCGCACGGCGCAGCACAATACGACAACAACGTAGAAACCGTCACGGATCCTGAACAAACCCACAAAATTAGTGGTAAGTACTAAAGGAACATCTGGAAAGCGCGTAGTTTCGAAACATAATAAACAATAAATCTTTATGAGTACCTATGTAAGAAAAGACAGCTGACATGCTATCTTCCTACTTAACTATTCTTTTAACAATTGGCTATGTAAAGTTTTCCGAAGGTACGAATATTATATTTTTCCCTGATAGCCGTCGTCTTGAGGTTCAAGAAAATGCCGCTCTTTTATTTTTATGTCCTATAATTTGTTCACAATTTTATTTAAGTGCCAAGAATTATAGCTAATTTATTTCTAGAACTATAAAGTCGTCATTCAATGAATGATTAAAACTGTAAAGCTATACTGCGATCGCCCACAACCGTCTTCCCAAGTAACAATTAATGTTAAAAAATATAGTTTAATTACCTATCTCAATAGCTTGCCGAGTCACGTTGCAAGGAAGTTGAACGTCGTGGCCGCAAGGCGCGGCGAATTTGCGCGCTGTGGTTTCCTTACACTTTGTCATATCGCAGGGGTCACCGCAGTTCGCTCTACAAAGGTGCCCACAGGCCATCACGCGTTCGCATTTCATCATGCAGAGATCGCGGGTCGGCTCTATGCGGCACTCGACTTCTATTTCATGGTTACAGCCTGGTATTCTTTTCTTCGTCTGTAAAATTAGTTTTTGTAAAGACTCATTATTTCCAAATATCTGCAGAGTAGAAGAAAATGAAGCCAGTCTTTGTGCTTTTAAGGAAAATAATAATATGAACTGTTTTATGTAATTTTGTTTGCAAAAAATTAATGACGTTTCCGCGAGTGCCCCAAGATCTGTGTTCAAAAAAAGGTAGTAAAAACTATGCAGCTTAATTTGGTTGTCATTTAGTTTACTTCTAGATTCATTATAACACGTTTTATCTCATCAAACTCCTATGCCAGTGACACATGTAGGTAATAGGTACCTATGCCTGTGGCACAATTTAACAGTTGTGTAAAAACGTTCATATTTCTATACCACGGGCATAGGAGTAAGAAGTGGAATTGTGCCAGTGATATAAGGTCATTTTGACCACGCATGTGTGTCATTCCACTCATTCCCCTTATCGAATACGATTGCAGAATGCCATCTTGGTTAGGCCTGTTGATCCAGACCGATTTCGGTCTACGCAGCATGTAGTTACCTACTTGTAGCCAAAGAGAATAAAATCACTACGTTTTAAGAGACGGCACTCTCGAACAAGCCTAAAACCGAATTATGAAAGCATTTTGTGCCAACGTACACAATACAATGTCAATACTACCAACTTAAAAAAGCAACACTAGAGCTCGACACTCACTACACTTACTGTTTATCGATATCGATAAAAGTGCAATAATTTTGCTGCACCTACCGTAATACTGAATTTATATTACCATAACATAATGAAAGGGTAAAATAAAATAAGGCTATAACACAATATTTAATATTATTTATTTATTTAATGTAACACAAAAAAATTTTTATTGTATAGGTATTTTTATTTCATTTTCTTAGTAGGTTATGGGCCCAATCGTAAATATTATACTATGGAGTGGCGATTTTGTTTTTCAGGAGTCTATAATCAATGTAACCACTTAAATATACAATGGGTTGATTTTCAATTCCTGTTAAATCTATTTCGAATTGCTTCTTAAAATCGTTTTCATGAATTAAAACGTGATACTCTCTTCTGTATTCGTTCTCCGTCCGATCCTCTTCTTCGATAATATACATCTGAAATAAAGCGATTATCGATAAATTTTGTTGAACTCTATTTGTGCATTAGCTTGCCTTATTTAGACGTTTGCCATTTAAATTATTTCTTATCTCATTAGTAACTGTTATCGTTTGCAGTTAAAAATTATATATTCAATTATGAAATGAAAAAATAATTTGCTACTAATATAAAATAATTTGATACTGACCTGCCTGGATCAAGAGGAAATGTTGGCAAAAATACGCCAGAAGTTCGTTTTAATCCACGCCGAACACCACACACTTCACATTTCCATATTGATTTGCCCCCCATTTAGACCAAACATTTAAATATTTTGTATAAAACACAATAAAAACATGAACCCGGGATCCGCTTTCACAATAAACAATTATGACGACACGTTTTTGACACTGACGTTTTACCTATTTAGGTGGTAAATAAAAGTATAATACGTCTAAATTTGAAGGCCAGTATGATTATGTGCTAATAAAATGCAACAGTAGGCATTTTAATTCTATAAGATTATTTTTATGTCTCAATGTTGGTACCAAATGCTTTCATAATTTACCATAGTATGAAGTGTCGAGGGGCTGCTTGTAGCAACATGGAGGAAACGCGGAGTGGCACCGCCCTGGTACACTAGCCCTAAATTACCTTTTGCTTGCAATCCCCGCATTTCTCGAAGCACAGCTTCTTGCAGTGGTGCCCGCAGGCCATGGAGCGCGCGCATTTTTCTCGGCACGGTTTGGCGTTTACGTCCTCGTGGCAAGCCACTCGCTTCGTGTGCGAACAACCACTCCTCTTCTTCAAAACCTGCATAAACGTTGTTTCGTTATGTGGCTATTAGGTACTCACAGATTTCTAATAAACTTTTGTAAGGTATTGCTAATACGCGAGAAATTTTACTGGTGGTTGCTAAGACCGAGTGCCCGAGCGATGCAGGCATCAGCCGCGAAAGCTGAGCACGTGGGATCGATTCCCACCTCGGACGTTGGTGATCTTGGTCGTTTTTTTCTTTGGTATATGACATCCAATATGTATAATTTATATAGTATTAAGTAGTGTGACTACTGGGAAAAAAATAAAAACAAATCAAAATAGGTATTTAGTTAATAAATAATTTGATTTGTGTTTTCACAATAAGTTCAACAATACAACTTTTTTTTCGAAATGTTAAAACTACTACTTCAGCGAGAAACAAAATTCCAGGTCGCGTATCTCTATATGATATTATTAGTCGCTTAAATTGTGCCGTAGATATCAGGTATACCAATTTACTTTAATTGTAAGCCTCCCTCTCTCGACAAAAAAATTGCCGTGCCCAACAGGGTTATAATGTCTCTGTAACTTACTGTGTAACACCTTGTAAACCACATTATAAGTGCAATAAAGATTGAGTATTGAGTATTGATATACGAGCTCCGATGCATATGTTCTCGTCCAGTTAGACAGTTTTTCGAGATTATCCCGTTCATCCGGGGGAAAGGTTTAGAGACAAAACCTTCACGATTCAATAGTAGTACTAAAGTAGTTTCTTTGAGTATAAAATATTTGGACTTAATAAATCAGAATAAAAAAAAACTATTTTACGAGAGGTATTTTTTTAAAATGTTTACACAATTTTTAATTTTGTAAATAATCAATAAATGTAAAGAACGCCATTAATATTAAAGACGACATGGTACACCTGATGCACTGCGAATTTTGCGTCAAGCTTATAAGCGCGGAATTACGGTGGTGAACGAAAATATAATTTAGACACTGGTTTGTTAAAATCGATTTATTAAACAACAAAAGCGTACTTCAGATTGTTGTGTCTCTTGAAATGTAGTACATTAACCATGACTAACGTTCATACAATTTATCATTAGCATAATGTGATCATTTTTTAAATATTAAAAAATTTGTAAAAATTGTTTCGAACTAGACGAACTCCACTGCATCGGGGCTCGTAGTATAAGTACCTACTTGGCCTGAAACCCTTCGTTTCTCGTCCTCTTTAGTAGGTACTTTATTTTATTAACAACAGTCGTCATCCCTATTAGAGGTAGTGTACCTAAAGGCGAAGTTTAAGATTTGATGTAGCCCTAGAATGAGTACCTGAATTGTCACCACTCACATTACTAATTTTCAATGGAAACTAACATAATACCTATCATGCAAAAATAATATAAAATATTGGATAGAGAAACCCGATCGTCAAAAGTTACTGCGAATGAAACGGAGACTTTCTAAGACACATAATTACCTACATTTCACATACATACCTGGACGTTGCATTCAACACACTCTTCAAAGCAGGATCGTAGACATCTGTGTTCACCAAGATCGCCTTCCAAGTTAGCCGTACATCCTTTCTTGGGTTTCGGGCACGGCTTCAGGCAAGTGTACTAAAAAAAATATATTCACTTATGAGTCATTTTCGTCATCAGGTGTTTTCCAGAAAAAGTCTGGTACGTGACGCCGATTTTCGCGTACATCCAAGAAAGTTACGAATACAATTTTTGGTGTATCTTAATTTTATAACTGGATGAAACTCAAAATCATGTTATGAGTCTTTCCGGTGGACATTTTAAAAGTTAAGGTCTATGAGAGTTAATTTTCTTATTAAACCCTTATTGTCATTTAAAGGCACTCCTTTCCTATTGAATTGTATGATAAAAATCACGACTACTACACTCCTACCAGTTGTTTACTATTGGCCACAGGAAAGAGGGGCTCTACAGTTAGTTCAGCTGAACACGCACTTTTTCTTTCCTGTGGTCGATAATTAACAGCCTGTGGACAGGTAGGTAATATTCATTTTTATCATATAACGCAATGAAAAAGGAACGAGTACGTTTTAATGAAGATAAGGCTTTCATAAGAAAATCAAGCTTTATAGGCTTTAACTTTTAGACTGTCCACCGGAAAGACTCCGAACATGGGTTTGCGTTTGACCTATAGTACACCAAACGAAGGAAACTCAGAGGAAAAAACTCGTGTATAAGCGAATTTTGGCATAGTTGTAGGGAATGGTGTTTTAAACCACATACTAAAAGTACTGGTGGTTAGGGGTGGAGCTAACGGGGGGAGAGGGGTGTAAAGGTCCTTATTTTTAATGCTTCGTAAATAACTCTTAAACCGTGGTTTATAGCAAAAAACGTTCTAGTACATAAGTAATCTACATAAAATTCTCTACAAAAAAGATCTAAGTATGTTTCCTCTGGGATCAATGTGTCATGAGATAAGAAAGCAAGAAGACGGACACTAAAGAAATAAACACAGTTGTTTAAGTAGGTATGGCACATACAGAATGCTCGCGACAATTCCAAAAGATTTTAATGCTCAATTCCTGACCATATTTAGAGTCTAATGTTATATGAAATTTCATGGATTCGGCTTGGTTTCAGAGATAATCAACCTTTTTTCGAAATAAGTTTTTCGACGTAACTCGTCATAAAACTTCTTTTTGATTACAATGCTACCACAATGTGTTTTAATATTACCACACTTTTTGCCTGGCAATTAAAAAATGGGAATAAACTTGACGCAATAACCTGTCCCTAAAAAAAATATTAAAATAAATAATTTTAACAAATTGTTGTTATGATAAAAAGCACTGGAAATGTTAAAAGTATGCAAAAAGTCTAAAAAAAAAAGAGAAAAAAAAAAAATTTTTTTGGTGGTATTTGACATTAGGTCTCATAATAATTTTTGTTTGTTTTGATGTCTAGAATGCATAGTTAAAATCTTTTGACGATGATTATGAGAATATTTTAGATTTAGAAGATAATTAGGAATTTTATTTTTACAAATAAGTATATAGGGCGCGCCCGGGCGCGAGCATTCCAAAAGATTTTAAGTATGCATTCTAGATATCAAAATAAACAAAAATGATTATGAGACCTAATGTCAAATACCACCAAAAAAAAATTTTTTTTTCTCTTTTTTTTAGACTTTTTGCATACTTTTTAACATTTCCAGTACTTTTTATCACAACAACAATTTGTTAAAATTATTTATTTTAATAATTTTTTTAGGGACAGGTTATTTCGTCAATTTTATTCCCATTTTTTGATTGCCAGGCAAAAGGTGTGGTAATATTAAAACACGTTGTGGTAGAATTGTAATTAAAAAGAAGTTTAATGACGAGTTACGTCGAAAAACTTATTTCGAAAAAAAGGTTGATTATCTCTGAAACCAAGCCGAATCCAGGAAATTTTGTATCACATTAAAGACTCTAAATATGGTCAGGAATCGAGCATTAAAATCTTTTGGAATGCTCGCGAGCATTCTGTATGTGCCATACCTACTTAAACAAATGTGTTTATTTCTTTAGTGTCCAATCTTCTTGCTTTCTTATCTCATGACACATTGATCCCAGAGGAAACATGCGTATTTCTTTTTTGTAGAGAATTTTATGTAGATTACTTATGTACTAGAACGTATTTTGCTACAAGCCACGGTTTACGAGTTATTTACGAAAAATTAAAAATAAGGACCTTTACACCCCCCTCCCCCCGTTAGCTCCACCCCTATCCACCAGTACTTTTAGTACGTGGTTTAAAACACCATTCCCTACAACTATGCCAAAATTCGCTTATACACGAGTTATTTCTCCCGATAGGCAACTTTTGGTCTTCCTTAGGTGTACTAACTGGGTGTTTGTATTTATAGAGAATTCTCGCACTTTCCATATATTTCTAAGGTAGCTGTCATAGCCGTCACGTTCCCTACAAAGTGGACTTTTTCGTGCAATGCACCATTAGTTAACTTTGGAGTGGTATGAGTCAAATATGACTATTATGATATGATGATCTAGTTGTCCGATTATATCAACGATTCAGAAAATCTACTTTTGGTAAACCAAACTTTTATTCGAAGAATAATGGTTACTCTCGGATCGTATTGTCAGGATGCTTAGCCAAGTTGCCAATCGCTAGCGCTTGGTAGCGTATCGTAGTTTTCCCTCTCCGTCACTGTTGCATATTAGTGCGACAGAGACAGTTAGGCCTTTCGTTTACTTACGATTGACGATTAAGCGTTACTTAGCGATTGGCAACTTGGCTAAGCAAGCACCCAGAACTCCATAGTGATTTGACACTAGAATCTGAGAGTAAGCGTTATTCTGAGCAAAGTTTGGTAAAGTTGAGCCTTAGCCAAACTCTCTAGTTAACCAACAAACACGGGGTTAATTTGTTAACTCCACACATTTTTGGCCGTTTATTGCAATTTTTTACGTTTAACATCGTATTACTGGCCTAACCCGAGGTGCCGATATGGCTTAGTGGCCTTAATCATAATGGGTTGGACCGTGCGAAAGAATTGTTGTTGAATTTATTGAAATTGTTCAAATATTCCGGTATGCTCCAGATCATCGGTGATGTGGCAGGTTCAGCGGTACCTACATATGTTAAATAACTGTTACTTACCGGTGGTACGTTACGTAAAAATAGCCTCAAAAAATTCCGGTATTCAAACCCAGCGTACTCCAGGCCTTTAGCACGCGAGCAGGAGGGATATATTTGAGGCATCATCTTACCCGCTCATGCTCCGGATCGTCGGTGACGTGACAGAGGCCCTACCGCGAACCACGAACGAAGTATTGCCTCTCTCTCGCACTAGTGAATTCGTACATAAATGTGACAGGGAGGCGACACTTCGTTCGTGGTTCGCGGTAGGGCCTCTAGTTCGGCGGTACATGCAGGTACCTAGGTAGGTATATATGCTAAAGAACTGTCTCTTTCCAGTAATACGTTACGTCCGGTCGCCTGTTACGTAAAAAAAGCGCCAACCCAACTTACTCCAGGTCTTTAAGGTACGCAAGCAGGATGGATATATAATTGCAAAATCATCTTACCCGCTCATGCTCCGGATCGTGGCAGGTCCGGCCACACCTACCTAGGCACCTACATGCTAAAAAAACTGTTTCTTTCCGTTGGTACGTTACATAAAAATAGCCTCAAAAAATTCCGATATTCAAACCCAGCGTGCTCCAGGCCTTTAGAACGCGAGCAGAAGGAATATTTGTGGTAACATCTTACCCGCTCATGCTCCGGATCGTCGGTGACGTGGCAGGTCCGGCGGCACGCATGCCCACAGTTCAGTCTGCTGTTGGGACACTTCTCTTTGCACTTCACATCGGCTGTCTTCATGTAACACTCCTTCGTAGCCTGAAATGTTTAAGTTGGTATGTTAATATTTAGGTTGGTAGTTGTGGTACGGTCATGCAACTTTTAGCTCGGCTTCATCGTTTTTAGACACCATGGCATCGGAAATGTAGGTACGGTCAACCCTAGGCAACCATATCAAAGTGACGCTTTAAATCAAATTGTTAAAAACTCCTTGCTATTGGTCATTTTAACAAGGTTCTAGAGTGGCCTAGAAATTCAATTGGTTAAGTGTACACTAAGTTTGTAAGGTTGAGTAGAAAAGGTGACGAGAATTATTTAGCTACCAACAGTCATTATTTTACAGTATTTGCTGTTTTTATTCGTCTGTTATACAATCATCGGTGTTGTAAAAATATTCTAGATTGCGTATCTAGTTTTTCCTAATTGGACGTAGCGTAGTTCTGCAAAAAGGAATCGATCCGCACGAATTTGTCATTTTTCACCTCAGCAGCTCGAAAAGACTTCTTTTGATTCGCGAAATCAGTGAGCAAAGTGCGATTTTGCTCACTGAGTGAATGTTGTTTTCCATGACGTTTAGACTTCAACTTTTTCTTTTGTTTCTTTCACTTGTTAGTAAAAAGACAGAGATGAAAAATTTTACGTTATAAATTGTCATAATATGCATTTTTTTTTTCGTTCATGGCATCCTAGCGTATTCAGCCAGTTGTATTAGACGACGCGTTTTATCGGACCAGATTCCTTGTATCCGAACGGAATATGGCCCCTACCACCAAGCATACATAACATTGGCGTCCGTCATTCCACCTCTCTATCGCTCTTATATATAAGTGTGATAGAGAGAAAGACAGCCGTTTTAAAACGGACGGATATCGTGGTACTAGGCGAGTCAGAATCGCGTTCAGAAATTCGACACGAGTTCATTTCTAAATAATTATAACTGTTTTATAAAATTTTATAAGCTTTCATTTTTTTAGTAGTTATAAATAGTTAATAATTATGTACTTTCTGTTACAAACATAATGGTAAAACAAAAACAAAAAATAACGGGATAGCACGTATAAATGTTTAATAACATATTTTTCATCAAAATGTTAACCTAAGAGATAAGAATGGTACCTCAACACTGGTATGTACCAATAATGATATATGTACTAAAACTAATTTTGATTAAATAAATGATTTAATATTATTATTATTTCCTTTTCTCCCTGCTGAAGTTATTTTATTTCCTTTTCTCCATGCTGAGGTGAAAAGTTGTATGTACAACTTGAGAGCAAAGTTATTTGTATCTCGTGTCTTTCGAGTCTCTCGCTACGCTCAAGATTCTATTACAGAATCACTCGCTACGCTCGTGATTCTATAAAATAATCTTTCGCTTGCTCAAGACTCAAAACTGACACTCGCATCAAATACGTACTTTGCTCTCATGTTGTACAAATAACTATTAAAGATTTACTTGTTTGTTTTGATTTAAGGTGTTGAAATAAAAAGATTTATGGTGTTAGAATGACAAATACGTGTGGATTGGTTCCTTTTTGCAAATCTATGTCCAATTTAAAACTTACTTTGTGGCCACAGTCAGGTAAAACCACATCCACAGCCGCATTGCACAGGATGGATGGATCGCCAGGTTCCTTGAAGCATGGGACGGCCTTGTTATGGCCGCATGGAAGCGACTTCTCTACGAGACGCTTGCACGGTTGGCACACTTGGGCGCACTTAAACGGACATTTGTGTCCTTCGATTTGACAGATTTTTCTGGAAAAAACGTAATTATTGGAGAGAGAATGAGCATTTTTATACTTCATCTTGACGGCAATATTGTGCACGTCTAAGACAGGGGATCTAAATGTATGAGAACGTATGGCGTGCGGACGCTTTTATTCTTACCTTCGACTCTTTTCGAATCGACTTTTAGACAAGTTAAATTTTTCTTTTCTTTGTTCGCAGGTACAGTTTAGCTGAACACATAATACAGAAATACGCGGATTAACTTGACTTGCATCAAAGTAGGGTGCTGACGTCAGTAACGAACATAAAATAATAATTCTTATACGTGGAGGAATATTGGGGAGTTTCAAATCTAGAAAATTGAAGATGACGAGGCAAACTGTACCTTTCACAATCCTTAGTGCATTTTATTTTCGCGTGCACCAGATCATACGCGTGACAAACTCGCGGGCAGGCATGTCCGCAAGGCAAATTATATTTACAATCCAATAGACAGCCTCCTTCGGGAACTTTAACGAAGTCAGCAACTGAATTAATCTGGAAACAAAACTTGGTTTAGGTTTTGATTTAAACGTCGCTTTAAATTTATTACTTAGTAGTACAATTATTTTATTCTCCAATTCAGAACCCAGAAACTTTAAAGTTAGCTGGAAGAGATCCCTTATAGGAAGATAAGTTCGACTTTGTATTATCATTTTTATAATTAAGTCAACGATACATTACATACAAATACATTTGTACAATTAAAGTGCTTACTACTAAATCACTTTATCGTATGTCGAACATGCGTCAGGAGATATACGTACGATGTCAGGAGATATACGTACGATGTCAAACTGATCCCTAAATCCCTATGAGTAATATTTTCCAGCTAATATTTGAGAAAGTATTCATTAAAACTTAATTTTAAATAAAAGTTCGGAATTCAATGTTACAACTGTAGTTTGTTTTCGTATTGAACATTACCCGCATTATTAACTAATAAAATATGTTCATCTAACCATAGTGATTTGTCCGTTGTGATTAACACATTTTAGCTTCAAACTTGATCCCAAAGAGCCATTATCTTCCAAAGTCTTGGCAATTTTAGTCCATAGTTCTGATTTCCTCTTCAGCATACCGATGTTTCCAAATATGAAGAAACCTATTGAAAATTAAACCATCAAAAATGTTGTTTTGTGTTTATTTTATATTCCTAACAACTGTAAGAAGAGAGTACAGAGAGGAGCTACCGCGATATAGGCACTAATGCTGTTCAGTTTAGGACCTATGAGTACCTGTCAAAAACTGACAAGCCGAACCTAAACTGAAGTGATCATGGTAGTCCCAATTCTGTACATTCATCCTCGTTTTGAAGTTACTAAGAACTGGTTTAAAACGTACGCTCATCTTAGTACAGGCATAGTTCATAAATTTTTTTAGCTAAGTGTCCCAACACTGACCCAAAGTACAAAGGTTGCGAGTTTTCAGTTCGGAATAATACAAACTAGATAGCTGGACAATACCACAATGTCGTAACAGATGTGCTTACTATAGAAAAAATAAACTGCGAAAGACTCTGGTTGTTATGGGATTCGAACCCGCTTCCTCTGGATTGCCGGTCCAACGTACTTCCAATTACACCAGACGACCATCCGTGAATCACAGCGAATTTAGTCAATTGTATTGTGCTAATCACTAGCGATATCTGTACTCAATGTTTCGAAGGTACTACAACCTTCAGCCACTCAAAGACGTGTGTCTACCACAATCGTCCGCAAACTAGTCCGCTACTCGTTAGGTAGCTGGAGTTGCAATACAAGAGACTACCACAAAACATAGCACAAATCCTGTAATAGGTGCCTATCTTATGTTTTACGTGCTAAAGCAGTCTCCTACCTTCCCTGGCTCTGGACAAGGCGACGCAGATCCTGTTCTCGGTGCCCAGGAAGCCGATGTTGTCGTTGGCGTTGTTGCGCACCAGCGACAGCAGGATTATCTTCGACTCCTCACCCTGGTAGTTGTCCAGGACTGTGATCTTCACATCCGACAGATGGTCGTATAGTGACCGTTGCTAAACAGAGATTATAAACTAAAATAGATGTCACACTGAAGAGAAATAACACGGGAGTGGGAGTTCAGCTTTCGTGGCTGACAGGCGATTACCTACCTAATACCTGCGATTAGGTACCAAGGTACTTGTACTAGACAATTTTCAACGCATCTGCTCCCTATACTTGTGGTCACTTGGTCATCAATATAATCTAGTTTCTCAAGTATGGGCTTGTGCATAAATCACGCGAGGTCCTGTAGGGGGGGAGGGGGTCCAAGAAATAAATCACGAAAGATCACATGTATTGTCCTAACATGAGCAAACTAAGAAAAATATGGAGCAGGATGAAAAATTATCGAGCTTAAATACGTACTCACGATTGCGAGCGTTAATTTAGTTGAATGAGAAAAATACACGTGAGACTCACCAGGGGGGTGGGGGCTTGGTCAAAAAGTAGCCGAAAAAACCTCGCATCATTTATGCATGAGCCCTGTCTTAAACAAGCCAGAGGCATGTGATCATAATCTAAGGACAAACAGTAGGTATGTGCTAGCAGCTCCTATCTGCTGGAACTATAGATTAGCGAGAGAGATTATGGGGTGGATGGAACACATGATTGGAGACTATGTAGATACTATTGTTGTAATAAGCTCCTGATATTTCGTAACCTTAAATGATAAACACCTACTTAATAAAATAGTCAATAAATATTGTGATTTTGGGAGATTCATTATTAATGAGAGAATAATGTAAATAGGTGAATTAGACTAACTTTCCGCATGTAGAACAGCTGACCCGAGTAGGCGGCAAGAACGGTGACTTCTTCTGGCTTATATCCCTGTTGCATTAAATAGTTCGCCAAGCGGAGAACTAAGTCTGCTTCTTGGGTGTTTGTACGACTTGAACTGTCATCTTCGCACTGTAACATAATGGTAGAGTAAATACGTAATACCAGGTGTGCAATAGAGAGTATTGTTTTGTATAGTATTGCATAGTTTCGGCCTCATTTTAAGGCTCAAAGTCGCTCAACGAGCTATTGAGAAGGCAATGCTCAAAGTATCTCTATGTGGTTGAATCAGCAATAGGGAAATCTGTAGGCGAACTGTCACGAACCCTCTGGATTAGCAAGCTGAAATGGCCATGGGCAGGGCATATTGCAGGCAAAGCAGATGGCCGATGGAGTCAAAAGGTGTTCCAGGGAGTCCACGGTTTGAGCAAATGCAGCGTAGGACTTCCACCCACAAAATGAACGCACAACTTTTTGAAGATCACCGAGAGTCGCTGGTTGCAGTACACTTTCTAACTGGTGCATGCGGAGGTCCAAAGGGGAGGCTTATGCTCAGTACTGAACGTCTTATGACTGAAATGGTCATGATGATGATGACTATACTTTAACAGGAAAAAATACAAGATCCACAAATCTTTATAAATTCAAGTAGGTATTAGGTACAAAGGTACTTGTACAGCCGCCCTCAGATATATCGGAGCTGTGGAGGTGGTCATAAATATCGGAGCATGTACTTTATCGCCTTAACAATAAAGGCGTTGTTCCGATATTTGTGACCACCTCCACAGCTCCGATATATCTGTTGGCGACTGTACTAGAAAATTTTCAACGAACCTGCTCCCTATACTCGTGCGTAAAGAAGAAGAGATTGTGTGCGACGCCTCGCACGGGCGGGAAGTCCTCGACGGAGCGGTGGTTGCGCAGGTCGGGGTAGATGTGCGGCGCCACGAGCGCGGCGAGCTCGGGCCGCATGCGGTGCTGCACGCCGAGCCGGCGGCTGTGCACGCCGTTGCGGATCATGCGCTCGAACAGCGACACCTCGAGCTGGTAGTGCCGCGCCAGCCGCACGCACGCCGCCGACGGCCGCAGCTGCTGGTGGTCCCCTGCGACACCGACAACCCGTCACCCTGAGTGCTTCAAAACCGTCAAACATTTTATTTCAAATCTTTATCAGCCTTTGTGAGGCTAGTTTGAAATTAATATCCAGCCCGGGAGGTTCCATCAGCTCCACCCCAGCTGCTGGTCTCCTGCGACACCGACACGTCATCACATGGCCATATTATACGAGAGCTTATCGTAGGACACGAACATACCTATCAGAATCAGGTGCTGACAACTCTTCGTCAGGGACGTAACTATATGCGACTCCAAAACTTCTGCAGCCTCCTCTACTATCACTGAAAAGACAACACAATATTTAAGCAAATGGTATAATAAATTGCGTTCAAGGAACGTTTACTTTTGAATACGTTTACCTACATGCTATGCGGAAATGATGATGGTATTTTGGAATAATATTGTCAGTAAATACTTAGTAGGTAGGTATATAACTATACGAGTGCGAAAAAAATCGACACGAATTACGGGTTTTCTTTTAGCACGTGTATCTTACAGTCGATGACAAAAATATCATTAAGGTTTGGGTACCAAAAACATATCTTACGAGCTTAATGATTTACCAGCAATATTTTTGGCATCTAATGATACCTTTGACGTCGACTGTAAAACGTTCTATAATAGAGGCACGATCAAAAGCTTCGAAGAAATTAACCGTAAATACAATATCTGTTATTAAACTTTACCTATTGGTGGGCCTATTTCAGTCAGCAACTTTCGCAGCCGAGCTGCGCCACTGGTCGTCATTCCAATGACTCTAGTCCCCTTCAATACAGATAGGTCGACCATCATTCTAGCCTCTTCGTATGCCTCTGAAATGGATCGTAGCTGCTCCTAAAATATCATAAGAAACAAAGCGTCAATGGCGCCAATTTGGAAACAAGAGATAATAACGAGGAAGTGTGTTAACTTAGAATACTAACCTCAATTTCTTTAATTTTCTTCTTGACATCTTCCATAGCTACGTAGGCCCATTTAAAGTACAGTGACCACCGTTCTATTCGGGGAACAATACTTAAATCTAATGCTGGAGTCAGGTGTATCCTCGGAGGTCGAGACCGATGTTCCATCATGTCCTAATGAAGAAAACGTTAGATATTTTTGTACAAATAGGTAGACGATATTTTTTTAAGGGCATAGAGTTGGATACTTACAAAGAAACAAAGTATTTTGATATTCGACCAACGTGTCAATTAATATAAATACTTACGTTGAAAAGTTTTACTTCTGCGTACAAACAGCATATTTCATTTTCTAGTTTTCTTAATTCATATCGCGGACTACCTCTATTTTGATGATCTTGAAACGTTCGCAATAGTGATTTTATTCTGTCCTCTTGATCGGACAACGAAAACGACGTAGTAACGGAATCGAAACCCGGTTTTTCGGTCAGACCATCGTCATCGTCCAGATCATCGATATAGAGTTCATCTCTGGCAAAGATATCGTCGTCAACATCTACGTTTAAAGGTTCATCTAGTTGTTCATTCTCAAGATGTTCCATAAATCTGGGTTCGAGTTCAACACCATCTATGTTTTCAAAAAGCCAATGTCTTAAGACATCTTTAACATTTCTGCCCTTATAGAAGTTTTCAAGGATTCTACACTCTTCATTATATGCTACAATACTTTTGTAACTTAGTACTCCGGAATTTAAGGCATCGACCCGAGCTTGTGCGTGCTCTAATGCGCTGATGTGCATCTTTAGCTCGATTCTCCTCTCATGGAAATAGGAGCTGTTATCTCTGCGTCTTAAATTATTTATATTAAATTGGTTTAGTGTTTCATTTTTTGATCTGCCGCCAATGCGTGCCAAGGAGTGGGTGATAGGCAAAATAGCTTCTAAAAATTGGTCGAGGGCGTGATTAGTGTAGCATATGACAAGCATGCAACAAACCGTTTTAGGGAATGGTGCAAATTTAAGTAGAGTCTCCGCGACTTTGACTCCGAGGAAGGTCTTGCCGGTGCCCGGCGGGCCCTGGATTACCGCGAATTCATGCGTGAGGGCCAGTTTATACGCATCGTATTGGGTACTATTTAAACCCATCTCCGTATGTCGGGGCCATGTGTAATCATTCAAAACAAGGAACTTTGCTTGAGTAAGCTCATTAGTTTCAACTTGATATATGGTATCTGGAGTAAGATAGGCGGGAACTTCCGGAATTTTCTGTAAATTAGATCGAATCGGTTATACTTATACTGCATATTTTAGTAGGACTGGAAGGCAGTTTTGGCACTCGTCTCGTGATATAAACAGAAACAAATTATCCATTGAGTCCTTCATAATGGGATAATCTATTATATTCTACGTGTATGTTACATCCAGCTTCAATTATTATTACAACGCAAATGCAAATTTCGTGAATACGAGTATACTTACTTCGACATCGACAATGTATTTGCTCATGACTAGATGCTCAGGAAAGCTAGGGTCCTGGAGAGCTTTTAGTACATGATAATAAGGCTCGAAGTAAACTTCACACTCTATCATTATGTAGGGCTCGTCGTTGTACATGTGAGATTCCATTGCAGAATTCACGATATTCACAGGTATCTGGAACAGGATAATAAATATTACAGCTTTCCGACTTCTAGTCTGAAAATTGCGTTATTGTCAAACGACATAATAAACCCGACATAATATTATGTATCTACAAGGGTCAATTTAATATTATTGTTGTGCTCTTCTAGCTCTATTTTTCAGCTCGAATAAGGTTTATTCTCGGTCAAGCGTCTAGACTATTATTGACATTATTGTACAACTTAACCTAGAACACAGCTTACTTCAGGCAATGTCGTTAGGTTATTATTTTCGAAACAGAATAAATACCTAAGAGCTGAAGTGTACAGTAGATATATTGTAGACTAAACTAATAGTTGCGTATCGTATTTAGCTGCCGGGCCAATCGTGTTAATTCGCACCTAACAAACAACTACCTGATAATCAATGTAGTGTACCTACTGTACACTAAGTTGATCAGCATACTTTGTATGTTACTGTAAGTGTTGACTGTAAACTTTATAAATAAATAAATTAATAAGAAATCAAATAAAATGTGAATAAGGTATCATACTTATAGGCATAATTTATGAATTTTTGTAACGTAAATAAAAGCATGTGCATGTGTCCACTTCGAAGCACAGCGCGGATACTGCGACCCTACCGCGAACTTCGTGATCCGCCGTTTTCGGGATTTTTCTCTGTCACTCTAATGGCGCCTTCGTAGGAGTGACAGAGATAAATCCCCGAAATTTACGAAATTTCGATGTTTGCGGTAGGCATCTTCCAGACCGATTTCGGTCAACGTGGCATAGTACCTACATGTAGCAGTGCGGCGAAAACGCGTAGTGACACCCCCTGCTTTCGGTTCCTGTCATCCTGGGTCGCGTTTCATAAAGTAACAATTTACAATTTTGCTATTTGCCTCTCTTTCTAGCCAATACGTGCGTGCGTTAGAGAGCCAAACAGCGAAATTGTAAAATGTCTTTATAAAACGCGACCCTGGGGTTAATCTATTATTCAAAATAGCCAGTCGTAAATGTCGTAGTGCGTTCATACCTGTCTCTTGTTCAAGTATTTTTCATCACGCTCCAAGATGGTCCCAACAAGAAAGCTCTTGCAGTTATCCTTGGTGAATAACACGAGAGAGCCGAATAAAAACCGCTTGCTGTGCGCCCAGTTCACTCTCTTGAACATCTTCATAGTTTTTTCGTCGAGCAATACTATGGAACCGACTTTCTGCTTTGAAGCAAATGGTTCCAAAAATTTCACGTTTCGGTAGATGCTGCAATATAAGGTTAGCTACTCTTTATAGGATAAAAAAAACTTCATAAATGAAGGAGAGTTGCTGTCACGAATAAAGAATATTTTTTTCAGAATTTAATCACAAGTTTACCAAATAAATAAAGCTTTCAAATAATAGCTAGTTACTTGGGAGCATGTTAGAAAAAAGTTCACTTTGTCGCTATCCATGATTTGAATTGGCTTTTATCTTTTCACTTTTGAGCGCCTTCTCCTTTGCTTTGTTACCCACTCCTAATTAGCTCATCTAGATTGTATGCACGTATTTTTAATTGATATACATATATTTAAGTCTACGTTTCAGTGTTTGTTATACATATATCCATCCTGTATCCAGCGCATCATCTTTCAATTGTATTAATCTTCCTCTGTTAATGCCTCACAGTCCTCACGATACAGGCTTGGCCTAGTGTGACGGCTTGTCCTTAAAATCTACTTACTGTATTCTATTATCCCATAAACTCTGTTGTTATTATAATTAACTTTGATGTAGTAGTTAGCTCTTTGGTAAATAAATAAATTTGTATTTGTATCTTTATACGAATTAAAATGTCTTAAGCACACTTCTATGGCAAACGACAAAGTGGGCTGGCTAAGTGGGACATTACAATACAATACAATACTCTTTATTGCACACCAAAATAACTGTAGAATAACAGATACCTATACAGTGTTACAAGTACAGGTATTACAATGGGCGGTCTTATCGCTAAAAAGCGATCTCTTCCAGACAACCTTAAGGTAGCGGAATAAAAACAGTTTAAACATAGAGACATTTATATTATTAAACCGCGATTAGAACGGGATTTGAAAGTACTGTTGACACAACAGTTTATAAGTCAATCTGGGTTATATTCTTAATTATATTCATAGTGCAGAGACTGACAGACAATACATAGATTAGTTAATCACTCGCTACATCTATAAACAACTCTTTTCTTGGTAAATGGTGTGTCAATTGTTCCCTATCTGATTCCGGTTTGATAATACTAAACAGCTCATATAATATCTAATAGAATGCTAAACAAATTGATCTTGTGTGTTTTCTTACCGTATATTATCATATTTCTTTCTCTTGGGATCTTCGATGTATTGGTCTGTGGAAAAAAAGGGATTATTATATCACAAAACAATTTAATATTGTATCACTTCTCATAGTGCGCTCAGGGTTAAACACAATCACATGTTTTTTTTTACATTTTATTTTATTTTAGTTACCTCCATGGAAAACCAACAGCGCTATAATGTTTCTATAAATAATAATAGAATCACAAAGCCAATAAGATATGGTTATGCTTATTATTGCATTCATTATACAGTTAGGTACAGTTACATTATTTATATTATAATACAAGTGAGAAAAAAATAAAGTTCTAAACGAGTGGAGATACATTAAAGCGCGACCGAAGGGAGTGCTTTAAATCGACATGAGTTATGAATTTCGTTTTTGCACGTGCATCGTACGACGTTTTTCAGTAGGTACATATGGCCCTCCGAAGATTTCGACCTGACGTAAAATGAACCGCTTCTCGCACTAGCGCGCAAAAAAAGTACCATCTGTACTGAAAAAAATATATTAACACAAGTCACTTCACGATTAGAATTTTAAAGGTGGGTACAAAAAATCTCACAGCGCGACTCTGTCCGCCCATCCGTCAGGCACATCGTTAATAACCACTTATCGATTTGAAATTCGGAATAGTCTTAACAGATTGGAGGTGTAGTTTTTTTTACCATTATAAACAGCACTGAAAAATCAGTAAAAATGCCCATGAACATTGTACATCATAATTTTTTTTTTGCCTCCATATAAAATAATATAAAAATAGAACTGCTGATGTAGACAAATGGAATAATTATGTTTTTATCACACTTGCTATCTAAGCGCGCCATTGCTTGCATGCGTAGCGGGAGTAATAGAAATGTCAGTACGTCATAGAATAATATTTTGTCTTAAAACTTATTTTTTTTGTTCGCAAGTGTGATGAAAAACATTGTATGCATCACGGTCGGTAAGCGGAATACTAACTCGAGTCATTAAAAGAGTCTTCTAACACTCTGGTTAGTAATTCCGTACTTACCTCCCTTGATGCACAATGTTCTATTAAGCATGTGCTATACGATAAATGGCGAATTGGTTATAAGTAAACTAGCTGTAAACAAGCTGCTTGAAGTCATTTACGAGTGCAAAAATTTTACTGACCCACATTAACTATTACTTTTACACATTTACAACGTTTACAAAAAGCCCCCCTTAGGCACTGATCTCACCGCGAGGCGGAACTGCATGTCCAGGTAGTGGTCGACGTGCGAGTACGCGCCCTCCACCACGTTGGCGCGCAGGAACGGCCGCCGCTGCAGCAGCTCCGAGCCCTCGGGCAGCACGCTCAGCGACCGGAAACTCTCGAGACTTACGTATCCCCTCCCTCAGCGGGCCGAAGCAGTCTTCCCGCAGCAGGCGGAACTGCACGTCCAGGTAGTGGTCGACGTGCGAGTACGCGCCCTCCACCACGTTGGCGCGCAGGAACGGCCGCCGCTGCAGCAGCTCCGAGCCCTCGGGCAGCACGCTCAGCGACCGGAAACTCTCGAGACTTACGTATCCCCTCCCTCAGCGGGCCGAAGCAGTCCTCCCGCAGCAGGCGGAACTGCACGTCCAGGTAGTGGTCGACGTGCGAGTACGCGCCCTCCACCACGTTGGCGCGCAGGAACGGCCGCCGCTGCAGCAGCTCCGAGCCCTCGGGCAGCACGCTCAGCGACCGGAAACTCTCGAGACTTACGTATCCCCTCCCTCAGCGGGCCGAAGCAGTCCTCCCGCAGCAGGCGGAACTGCACGTCCAGGTAGTGGTCGACGTGCGAGTACGCGCCCTCCACCACGTTGGCGCGCAGGAACGGCCGCCGCTGCAGCAGCTCCGAGCCCTCGGGCAGCACGCTCAGCGACCGGAAACTCTCGAGACTTACGTATCCCCTCCCTCAGCGGGCCGAAGCAGTCCTCCCGCAGCAGGCGGAACTGCACGTCCAGGTAGTGGTCGACGTGCGAGTACGCGCCCTCCACCACGTTGGCGCGCAGGAACGGCCGCCGCTGCAGCAGCTCCGAGCCCGTGGGCAGCACGCTCAGTGACCGGAAACTCTCGAGAGGCTCGCCTACTTCATCGATTCCTTCTCTTCTCTTCTGAGTTTGCGCCTGTAATTTGAAAGTATTTGTAATTTTTTGCGGATTTTTTTAAACAACATCACAAAATATATATAAGTGAACAGAGCAGAATATCAATATCACAGATTATGTGAAGAAAAAAAAATGTGATAAAGAAGTGTCACTGTCGGCTAAGACCATTGTTGCATATCGTACAACGCTACCGGGCCAATCGTATTAATCGTGCCTAATAGGTACCCGATTACAGTGATAATTGATAAGGATTCAAATAAAATGTAATCGATGCATTTTTATGAATGTCCGAAACGTAATACTGATACTGATCCAGACCGATTTCGGTCAACGCGGCATGCACTTATACAGGGTGGATATGAGTAACCCGAGAAACATGAAGGGTGTATTCCTGACCACATTTTGAGACTATAATGTTGACTGAAGTTTTTTACTAAACCATCGAGGGTAACAATAATCTCAAGTGTCGCGCGTCACAATCACAACTCTCAAGTGGCGTCAAATAACTTCTAAGAAAATTACGATACGAAGAGTAGTGACTCTTGACTACGATTTAAAGCCGTAGTCGGTTTCTTTAAGATTAAAATACGAGGGCAAATTAAGTGCTCTTACCTGTTCCTGGTCGCATACTTTCAGACTTTCCCGAATTTTAGTCATCCTAGTCGTGTATTCCTCTGGCAATTCAAACCCCTGTTTCTCCTTTAGCCCCTCAAGACAGATCTTGCTGGTACCCTCGATCAGAGCTCCGCATTTACGCACCGCCGTCGATGGCGACACGTTTATAAGGCACTCGCAAAAATTCATGAAATGCGCCCAAAATTCTTTCTCCCTAGTCCAGTAGTACTTGTTATAAAACTTGTCATCCCTGCTCACTGTGTAAGGCAAATTCATCAAGTACAGTTGTAAGTTGTCGATAAATTTAGTATTGCACAGATCTAAAAGGAGTAACTTCTTTGATTCCTCAAATGAGGTTTTCCAAACGTTTGTGACGAGTTCAAGGACTAAAAAGAATACATCGCTTTGCTTCTTGTCCAGAGGTGAGTTTAATAGTAGTGTGAATTGTTGTTTTTGGTGATTAATCTTTTCGATTATGTCAACGCTTTCTGATCGAGAGATTTGCTCTAACATTTTAAAGCCCATGGGCCTATCCTTTTTATTATGGCCCCTATCGTTTGTTTGGCGGGGACCATTATTTGAATGTTGGTTACGGCCGTCGTATTGAGTATTGTTGTTAACAATTTGCTGCAGCATGTCCACTTGTTCAGGTGTCCCCAAGTGAAGACCAGGTCTTTCCCCGAGAAGCCCACGGCCGGCTGAAATTAAACAACGCCACAGTAAAGAGTACAAACGTATACTGCGTATAAGTTACATATGTAATATGTTATATTATGGCACGAAATATATTCTCCTATACGAAAATTTAGGTACTTAATGTAGTTATGATACAGCAGATACCTAATACGATTTTAGTTGAACATAATTCCACATTAACTGACCAAGAAAAATACCACGTTCACCAATGTCCAAGGTGGGATTCGAACCCACATTCTCAGCTTTCGTGGCCGATACGTAAAGCCCTTAGCTATCCAATAATCCAATCTGAGTGGACAAGGTCGAATATCATGAAATTTTTTTTATACTTATTACTAAAAAAAATCTAAATTTAATTTGCACCTTTATCACCAAGACCTATATTCGTCGCTCTAAAAGTGCCATGTGCCAAGCCTGTACCAAGATATTTTTTTGTCAAAACTTTAAAAGCAATTTTCCCGCATGGGCCATGTGATTGCTTTATTTTGAATGAAAGAGATAGCAGTTTATTTATTATAAATAATGAACAGCGTTTTAGGTTAGCAAGTTGTTCACTAGATAAGACAAATAAGGATGAATTAATGGACATTAAAGTTTGTATGGAACCTTTAATTTCATTTTTCTACTTACCTACGGATCGCTATAGTACTTTCAACTAGTTGATAGTGACCCTACTAAGCTGGAGGATTCCGGATTCGAATCCCGACGGGGGAATGTAAACTAGTATGTACCTATCTATTTATCGCCGCTCGAAACCCAGGTCACACTTACAGCACCTAATCTGTGTCAGTTTCATAGAATAACAGCCAAAAACTGACAGACCGAACCTAAACTGAATCGCATTAAGAGATCATGGTAGCCGTGGTCGATTTGTGTAAGAGTGTCCAGTATAATTTATAAGAACGCGCGGCCCGCGCTCCGGCCTCCACGAGATTGAGGCCTGTTGCCGTGGCCTCTGCGTTCTTGCCGTGCATGAGGTCATCCTCACACAATTCGACCTAGTCCAACGATAAGCCCACGTAAATTATGAACTTACATGGGTTATATTGGTTCCTCCAATTGGCGCCACGAGGCCCGGCGCCTGCGTCTCGGCCTCGCCCGCCGCGCGCCGGCCCCGCGCCTCGGCCTCCGCGCGGCCCCGCGCCCCTGCCTCGGCCTCCGCGCGCGGTGCCCGCGGTGTCACCGTCCTCAGCCCGCTGCCGCCATGGAGGCCTATTGCCGTGGCCTCTGCGTTCTTGCCGTGCACGGCCTAACAAAGCAATAAAATTTATATTTCATTCTTATTTCAATAGTATCCCTTAGTTTAAATTACCAAACCGCAAACTAAATATATACTTAACACTTAACTATTAGGCAAATACTTATTAAATTAAGTATAGTGTCACTGGCCATTTGGTAATTGAAGATTGATGATTATGGGTGCGGTGGTGATTATAGGCCTTAGGGTGCGGCTCCACTGACGCGGAGAGGAGCGGAGGTGTGCAAAATTGGCCAATGAGAACGCATCAGTGTTTCGAATTTTGAATTTGAAGAATGTAATTGGTCAATTTTGCACATCTCCGCTCCTCTCCGCCTCAGTGGAGCCGCACCCATACTTTCTAATGTGACAATACGATGACGAAAACGATTTGCTTAAATAAAAATGAGATTTATAAACCTTTATTTTCAAAGACCTTTCTATTAATATCCCACACGCTTATATACAACTAAAAAAAAATTCTATCCCTCAGTTACATGTATGGAGAGCCCCCACCCCAATGGTTTTTTTTTACAATTTAGTATCATAATCCTGTAGCGTTTCATACAACACATATCCTTACCAAATTTCGTTACTGTAGCATTTATAGTTTCCGAGTAAATCGGCCGTGACAGACGGACAGACGGACATGAGCATGACGAATCTATAAGAGTTCCGTTTTTGCCATTTTGGCTACGGAACCCTAAAAATATCTGAACACGTCTCTCTCACTATGGCAATAAAGGCGTGTTCAGATATTTGTGAACGCTTCGGACGCCTCAATATATCTGATGTCTACTGTACCTAGACAAATATGTTAATTTTAATTTTAAAATGCAAATAGGTAATAACTTAAACCTATAATCAATCAGAATTAATTGAATCTTCTACAGAATATTAGTTTCTCAGGAATATGATCCGGAACAAGCATATGAATAATTGACCTACATAAATAATCTGATAAGTAATCTCTAAAATTAGTGGATATTATTAGTTTTATGATAATGCTAGATATGTTTAATAGGATGCCATTAGTAAATAGGTAATTTATAATTATGTATGCCCGACATGTGCAATCAGAATGAAGCTAATATTTTACCTACATATACTAAAAGAATATATAAGTATATTTGTATAACTAGGCATCTACTTAGACTTAGTATTCAGTATGGGCAAGAATAGCACGATAGGTATACTAAGGGCAAACCACAGATAACCCTATTTCCAGCAAAATAGTCTAGAAATTATATAGTGACACACTGTAGTCCCGTCCTTTTCAAATTGATCTAAATAATATGGGTCAACCTGACGATGTTACCACTCTTAATGCCATTTTACTCTTTTTGTCAGACGGAAGTTAAGTAGTATTGGACGATAGGATCAAATAGGTATCTCTGCCCTGCTAAGCATAATAGCGATATCTAAAAATAAAATTTAATGCAAACATGCATCTTAAATTCTATAGCTGACGATTCCACTTCCAAATGCCTCTATTTTTGAGATATCGCTATTTCGCTTAGCAGGGCAGACTACAGTCCGAACTTTAGTGCACTTTATCTAAAATACATATTTGAGTTGGCTGTACGTGAATAAAATCACCCTTGCTAGATTATTTAGCTTATTGTTAAAATACAATCAATCAATTTCTGACAGATTATTTAATGGCTCACACCATTATTACATTGAAAGTAAAACATTAATTCGTTATTCGTAATTTTAGGGTCTTAATATTAATTTTCAGTGCACCCAACCTACACTACAATAATTGATTGAGGTGATTTTATTAGGGCTGCGTAGTCTACTAGAAACCATTATAGTTTCGCCATGTCTGTATGTCTGTCCGTCCTTCCGTTCGGCCGTCAATCCCCGGATAATCTGTGATCGTGATTGCACTAAAAAGCTGAAATTTGGTACCAATTATGTACCTAAACCATGCCGACAAAGTGGTAAAATAAGAAGTGTGGCAAAAAGTGTTTTATTAGGGTACACACGTAAAGAGGGTTTTTTTTTTCAGCCCCAATTGAGATATATTGTTGGATAGGTATTTAAAAATGAATAGGAGTTTACCAAATTATTTTTTTTCTAATTTGAATAGTTTCGGAAATAATCACTCCGAAAGAAAAATAATGTTCCCCTGCCCCTGTAAATTTGAACCATAAGTTCAAAAGTAGGATACTACACTAAAATAAGGGACACCCTAACCTACACTAAGGTGTGAAATCGAATTGAAGATCAAAAATGTAAACAAATGGGATACCACCACAAAAAAATAATCACGAGAGGGGGTAATCTAAAATCATTCAAACACTTATAAAAAATCCGTATTTACCGTCACTGACGGTACGTAGAACTTTAAATATTTTACAATTTTTTAATACAAAACATAAAGCGAAATATATAATTTTTTTAATAATATATTTCGCTAATTTTAATAAAATGTAAGGTGTTTATTTTATACTACTGGCAATGATAAGAAATCTTAAACATTTGGTTCGCAGTTATAACAATAACTAGTTTATTCGTAATTTAATACGGTAACTACACTAAGAGCCATTTAAGAGGATTCGTATTTAAATGTACTTCAAAAATCAAAATAAGAGGGTGCAATAAATGACTGTTTTATGAATTCATAAAAACAAAAATTTTGCATTACAAAGTACATTATTACAGATTTTAGTATTTTTACCTACAAATCAATCATTGTCATGTTTTAATCGAAATGGATTCGATCGTAACTATAGATGAAGACTGGAATTTGTTCCCCGACTACCCTAAAGATGAAAATAAGACGACATTCATTTTCAAACATTGATTATTTACATCATTCTAGCAAATTTTCTAAATGCGACGTTAATTTACAAAGGTGTTAAAAACTATATTCGATATAACACGTTTTAGGCCCCTGGAATGTCACTTTAACATTGACTTTGTAATGTCATGTCATTGTCATTGATTGTTTACATTTTTGATCTCGAATTCCATTTCAGAGCTTAGGTATGTGTATGTACTTAATTATAATGGCAAAACAAACAAAGTACACAAAAAAAGTAAACAAGTAAAACAAAACAAAGTAAACAAGTATAACAAACGGCTTGTCTGTCGAAATAGTAGTCCATTTTGTAATGTAAGTAAGCTTTGTTACTTTGTAAATATAGGTAGGTATATGGGTAGGTACTTACATCATGATAATGATGTAACAAACATTAACATTGTTAGCTTTAGGGCCTCTTCCGCAATTGGTCATATCATGCAGATAACGGATTTCTCTTATGTAGGTACCTATAATGGATCGATCAAATTAAACGATTATCAAGCGGAAATATTATTATATTTTCAGATAAGGATTTAGACTGTTACATGTTCACTCGAGTATATTTTAAGCAACAATAAAAAATCAGTTTATACAGAAGTATCTTAGCAACTAGAATATAATAGAAAATAATAAATTCAAATAAAACAAGCCAGCAACATGCGTCACACTCCCAAGCGGGAAAAAACCGGAAGGTTACCATTATTAATTCAAAACATAGTCAAACAGGTGCTGTGGCAACCTCCTGGTTCGTGTCGCTCTCTTGTCATTACTATCTGTCGCTGTAATATCGATACTCTGTGATGCCTGTCTCGTCGGTTCACTTCCTACAGTTGTCAATGTCGAGTCAAGCCTAACAGGTGAACTTATTTCTAATGGGAAAATTCGTTGAATGGGTCTTACCCTAGTTCCAGCGGCAGTTCTCACACTAACCAAACTAACTAAATTCAAATAAAACAAGCCAGCAACATGCGTCACAGTACCTATACAAATATTTCATACAGAATAAATTCAAGTAGGTAGGCTGGAGAGAATATATCTAAACTCTCTAGTGATAACAAGTTTACTACTATATATTATCAACAAATTCTGGTTTAATTAAAAAACTATGTACTTAGTAACACTAGATGTCATATATGTACCTATCATTTATATTCTTAAGTTATGGCAGTCTCTATGAAACTAAAAAAATACCTCTATCAGGACACAGAATAGGGCCCTTAGGGGGGTCTTGAAAGTTTCAGAAGGGTAAATTTTACTAATGAACTACAACTACCCAATGTACTAGTAGTGGTAGTAAGAACTTTATTGTACCTACATACCTATAAACTTCAACAAAATCATAGAAAATGTCAAAGGCAAAATTATGCCTATAAGGGATCTCTTCCAGCTAATATAAGAGTAATTGATTGGATATAAGGTAGTTATTACTGTTAAGAAATTACTTACCTGGTATTTCACCATTGTCCATCCCTAACTTGGCAGTCTATAGCAGTGGTGGCCCGCTTATTCCGAGTCGTATCTACAATCACAAATGAACCAGGTTAGAAGAATACCATCAAACACTTTAGTCTTAGGTACAGTCGAAGACAAAATAAGGGGTATACAAAAACGTTCAATAATATGTCCCAGTGCACTCTAATTCTGTGTAATAATAAGAACGTCGTAACATATTTATGAACGGATTCTTTCGATACTTATTTTTACACTTAACTGTACAGCTAAGATCATATGTATAAACATGATTGATGACGTTATACTATTAAATCAAAAATATTTATACCTACCTACCACTCAAGAAAAATGAAAGCACTCCGATGCACGCAGTTTGAATTAACTCACATTAATTTTTTGACTCATGAGTCATGAATATAGCCGTTTACAGTTCCAAAACAAAGCATATTGTGTTGTGACCTAATTGAAAGTCTTTCATACTGAAAAAGTTTTATTCATTTTGATAAATAAAACGTTAAGTGGCAGTTTAAGCTATTTTATGACCATTTCCATGTTTTTAGGTGATAATACCAAATGCACATCAGGGTCGCGTTTTATAAAGTTACATTTTACAATTTCGCTGTTTGTCTCTCTAACGCACACGCATATTGGCTAGAAAGAGAGGCAAACAGAAAAATTGTAAATTGTAACTTTATAAAACGCGACACTGATTTTAAAGTATAAAAACTAATAAGATATCTTTAAGTACGTACCTTGACAACAAATAAAATTCCGGCTCAACTCAGATCCCGACCTCTACGTACAAACGACGATATGTTTCTGCTAAATGCTAATTTTTCCTGTCACCCCACCCGGCACTTCATAGGACTTTAGACAAAAATAATCTAGACTACGCGCGATTCTGTGATTGGTCTAAATTGAGCTAAAAATATCCTTCTGGTAACCGGTTGGTTGAAATGTTAATCTTGCACCACTTCCGGCTGACATTGCTTATGCCGTACATTC